>MU551603.1:5354570-5442070 GCA_024362625.1 Silurus asotus
ACATTATTTCAGAATTGTTCAATTGTTTATAAATTGCGATCAAAATTAGAGAGCAATTTTGAAACAATTGAACAATTCTGAAATAATGTCATCTTCACTGCTCAACAGTTGAAGAAGTTTTTATTATATATATATATATATATCATGTATTAAGGATGTGGAGCCAATGGGCATTAACATAGTTTTAGCCTGTCCTAGATGATGCTGAGGTGAAGAGCATTGCGGTTCCAGCTTGTATTAGAGAAGTTCAGTGGGGTTGAGTCTAAGTGCAGACTACTATTGCCAATCTTGGCAAAATGTGTCTTCAGTAAGGACACTTTCTGCATTGTCATTCATTAATGAATTCAAACAATTTCCATTTGACATTTTTTATGACCAAAAGTGAGAACATTGCATCTTTTTGTATTGTGTTTATAGACTAGGTGTGTCTTGATAAAAATAAACAGGAAAATAGATAGAAATGAGAGCATTATTAATGTGAGATGCACTTATTCGACATAACTTAATGAAAAGAAACAAAGAAAAGACTTTGAATACCTTTTTTTTTTTATACAAGACTACACAATCTTAACCCTAAGATCTTCAACTAATCCTTTAGAGGATTTGATTTCTGAGTTCTGACTTCTCACTTCCAAGGTAAGCCAATACATCATACATAGAAGTGAGCTCAAAGCTCCTGTGCCTATCTATCAATTTACATTGATTGAGTCCTCTGTCATTTTACTGAGAGAGATAGATGACTGCTCTTTTGGCATATTTTTGAGTACTAACTCAAACCAGTATGCGCTGATGGTTTGCATTTTGCAAAATTCATAAGAATGGCAGATCTAAAAAAAGCTACAGCTAACACCTAATTCTTTTTATTATATCTTTTTTATTCCCATGACTTGATCCAAGCAATTTGTCACAGTGTTACATATGACCTATTCTTACCCACAGTTTCCCATACAGACAGAAAATTGCTTGGGCAATCCATATGACTTAATGTAGAGAAACTCATGCAGAGAAACTCATCAAATATAAAACTTTCTCTGATTTGAGTCAAGAGAGTTGTTCATATTAGTTCTTCAATTGGTGATTAATTACATGTATTTTCTTTTACACTCAAAGCTCAATACTTATTAATTTCTGGTCACAGCATATCTTTACATTGTTAAACTTGCATAATTTAAGCATCTGTTTTTTATTCTAGGCTGCCTAGTTGTTAAAAAAACCCATATATATATAGAATTATGTGTGTATATGATTATTTCAGGAACATATAAGAATGTAATCACATGCTGGAATAGGTATGACGTTTTTCTAGAGATTTTTCGAGAGTCTAATTAGTGCAATGACATATTTTAATTTTTTTTACGAACTTCTTAAAACACGGAAGAAATAGTTGACATAATCTAATAATTACTAAATAATTATATTCTAATATTTTTTTGGGGGTTTCTTTGCAGAGAAATTTAACTTTTAAAATTGTAATAATATAACAATTATAATTGTTATAATTGGATACGTTTCTTAAATTAAATCATTTGTGCAATACTTTTATTTAAAGGTCAACTTTTAATTATTTAATTATTAACTTTTAATATGTACTCATCTAGTTTTTCTGCACTCCATTATAAGTGGGACCACACACTTAAAATTTGATTTTATTTATTAATATCAAAATCCATATTTTCTAGCAAAATATCTTTATTTTCTGTCTACTAACAACATTACCAAAGCATTTGAGTTGCTCACTTGTGTGTGTAAGCCTAGAGGGCAAATAGAGTAATGAAGGTAGCTGACAAATCATGTAAATATTACCTCTCTACTTGACCTTTCAAGTATTTTGCTTTTGGTAAATTGTGTGAAGTGTGATAGTTTAATAGATTCTTCAGTCAACAATTGGGAGACAGATGTAACTGAGGCACAAATGTGAGCATTTTTTTTTAAAGAGAGAGAGAGAGAGAGAGAGATTGTTTATTTTTCACAGGTCTTTGAGACGTGGGAAAGATCAATGACTTACTCAGAACCCCTTTTCCTGTCTGCCTGTCTTCTTTTGTTTCGTTCTTTCCCTGCCTGTTTCCCCACTCTGTCCACGTCTCTATAACTCCACACCACTGTCTTTCAATAACTCATTACTTATCTTCCTCCATTCAGTTCAGCACTCTTCACCTTTACTATCCCTAGTGCTTCCCTCAAAATCCACCCCGTTTCCCCCCTTCCACCACCTCTTTGCCATCCGTGTGTGTGTTTGTGCAGATCTTTTTAGTATAGATTGTGCAGTTTCGCTCCTCCTGGAGTGACTGCTGTAATAAAGGGCTGCAACGCAGGCCTGAGGCGGCGAAACAAAACTAATTAGAGTGACAAGTGGGACCTGGTCAACTCAGCTGGCTGCGTAGAAGGCAGTTTCATCTCCACTGTCGTCCCTTCCTCGCGGGAACGCTGACGAATACTCTCATTTTCTTCAGGACAGTTAGTGGGTCGTACAAGAAAGAGGAGGAGGGGATGTCAGTAAATGAATCTCCAGTGAAGTCTCGATCGAGCAAATCATGACTGGCGCACCAGTTGGTAAAACTTGATTAAAGTGACTGATTTTGTTTCTTGCTTGCTCAACACAGCATCAAGCTGCAGCATTTTCCACATGCGATTAATGGACAAGGCTGCTAATTGCTTTCTAGAGGACCTTATCGGAGATTAGGGAGCAAGAACATAGAGTGAAAGCTTCATGATTTGTCTTTTGAATAAGTAGACAACTTGAAAGAGAGATCCCTTGCTCAGGGGTGTGTTCGTCTGTTAACACATAATGCCAAGCATCTAATATAAGACAGGGGAGGGAACTGATCATTTTTTTAAGATTTAAGTATAAATGTCTAAGGATGTGGACTTAGTTGAATATGTCATGGAACAAATAAACACTTTGTGCCAGTTTCATGGACATTATGCATACACACTATTAGAGATAATACTCTATGTACTGTGCTTGTGGGATCAATTACCACTTGATATGATCTGACATATTTTTTAGCTTGATAACATCAAAGCAATATAAAAATGTATATTTCACCCATTCTGGAAGCAAAGTGAGTCATCTTTAAGGAGTCAACGTGTCCCATAAAGAGTTTATTTAAAAAAATTATAATTCTTGGCTTTTTGAGTCACAGGGCTTTTTGAGTCACAGGGTAAAGATATTTAAAAGCAAATACTCTGAGTCTGTGCAATGTTTTATTCACTGGAAAGGAACAAATTAAATTTGAAAATGGGTTGTCGAATTACTTGAATTATACTGCATGCTGAATCATCTTTAAATGGATCCTCGCAAATGTATTATGCCTTTTAATTACTGCTGAGCTTTTGAAAAGGGAATGATTTCTGTTTCTTTCGGTGTAGTTTGACGCCCTCTTTTCCCTTCGTTGTAGCAGTTTGGCACTTACTGTAAGAGCACTCTAAATATTTAACAATCAAGCATTAGCACCTTATTTTACAAAGTCATTCCCCACCCTCATAAGCAGATGGAAAATTGGAGAAATGGAATTCTGATGTCACTCGGTGTGTAGGCTGCAATTAGTCAGAGCAGAAACACGCAGCTGTGCTGAACACAACAATGAAAGCCATTTTGGAAATGAAATAACTGAGATTGCATTTTAAATAAGTGCTTTGGGCTGACAGATGCAATGCAAATGCACAAAATAACAACCCTATATCACAAAAGAAGATGTCATCATATATACATGTACACAAGGACACACACACACACACACACACACACACACACACACACACACACACACACACACACACACACAAACATTCATTGCAATTCTTTTGAATACTGTTTAACAACTCATAGGTAACTTTGCAGGAGCTAAGGAGGAACGAATGAGTAGCTTTTCATTTCGCCTGATCTCATTCCTATGAAATACTAAGAACTACTATGTTGCTAGACATTCATGATTAACTGTTAAAGTAATTAACTGAGTTAACGAAAAAGAATTACTGAGTTTTACATTTTCCTTTGCACAACTACTATCACACGAACATTTATTCCCAGAAGCAATACATTTACCTTTCTACTGTAGATCTACTACCCAATATGCCTCAACCTGTTCTGAAAAAGATTTCTATTTTTTATTAATAATTATAATAATAAGTCTTGTGAGAAGAGCACAGGATGACTTTTTATTTAGAAACAATAAACTATGAAAGGTGTCAGGATGTAATGTAGAAATTCTGTATTAATAACATACTTTCCAAACAACATGTGCAATTCTGTTCCACCTCATCATAATGAGTTTGATAGTCCACTAGCTCTTGCAGAAAAACACAGAAACACTTCAGTGATTCCTTGAAGTACTTGCATAGTTTATGTGGTAAGTACCATTACTGTAAAGCATTACTGTAAAGTAGAAACATCATATTGTTGGTCAGTCAGTAGTATAATGATTTCTCCTGTAATATTTTTGTAAGTTGCTTTAAAAAGCTCATCAAGAGTCATATTCCACATGTAGGAAGTGTCTGGTTATTTTACTCACAAGTGGGTAAGTCAGGGTGGTTGGCTTGCACATGTGTAATGCCAGCTTACAACTTCAAGGTCCCTGGTTTGATCCTAAGCTCAGATCACTGTTTGTGTGGAGTTTCATGTTGTTGCTGTGTCCTTGAATGTTTCTTCTTCTATCTCTTTTTTTCACCAGCTCACAAATCCATGCCAGCAGGATGGATTGGACGATGTTAAATTGCCCTAGATGTGAATGTGTGTGTGTATGGCCCCCTGCAATTAACTGTGTGTACTCTTGACTCATGCCCATTGTTCTGGGGATTGGCTCTGAATTTACCATGACCCTGACCAAGATTGAAGAAGAATTCTTTCACTTATTTTCTATGTAATTTAGATTTTTAATTAGCATCACAATTTACCTCTCAACTTCATTGTTTTAACAACATTTCTAAAATCCTTTTGTAATTCTATAGTTTTATTAGGTTGTATTTATTTAAATTTTTGGGGATCTGTTTGAAAAAAAGGTCTGATATGTGAAGTGTTTTGATGTATGCCTTAATGATTATTGACCGTGGATGCGTCTCAACAATGACCAAGGTCTCTGCACGCTTTCTTTGTGTAAGTCTGTTGGACACAAAAAGCCCTGTGTACTCTTTCAGATCTTATGGCTTCAGAAACCTGGCCTTGTGTAAAAGAGTCTGGGGAGATTTACTAAACACTTAAAGAAGCATCAGCAGTCAAAAATTCTCCAAATACTAGGCAACAAAAAGTCTGAGTTTGTTTTAGTATAGTGTAACTTCCCAAAAGCGTCTCTAGTGTGGCCTTGAAGTGGTAATAACCTTACAAAAACTATATGGGAAGTACATTACAAGGAAAGGTCAGAGATAAAACTGGATTCATTCTTTTTGGGTTGTTGAACATTTCTGTTAACTGGTTTTGATTTGTTGTTTGCTAAACCAAGATTGTAGACACTATATTGTGCATAGTGGATTATATTCGTATTTTTCGGACTATAAGCCACTACTTTTTTCCCACGTTTTGAACCCCGTGGCTTAAACAACGAAGCGGCTTATTTATGAATTTTTCTTGGGTTTTTCCCAGTTTCACAAACTTTAAGCCAAAAAACTGAACCCCATAACATTAGACCAATAAAATTTCCGAACGGAAACGAAAAAAACACACCTTACCTGTGTTCTGAGCTGCACGGCATCGGGAAAAAATTATTATTTTTTAAACGCACAACAATGACAAAAGATAAACTCCCGAGAGAAATATTTGTGAAAGGAAGGAGGAAGACAGTGAACAATGACTTACTTGGTTGGCTACTGTTTAGATACAAGCCGTTGTAATGCTTTGAGTCAGGGTGAAGGGAGAGCTCGCTAACTCCAGTTGCAACAGAAATCATATAAGCACAGACAGAGTTTCCAAAACTCATGCTTTTTTATTTTTCTTGGCAACAGTGTTACGGGTTAGTCAAAGAAACTTAGAAATGAGCATCAGAAAATAATAAGGACATATTCCTCGGTCTTGCACATATGCAGCAATAACGAAAAAATGCGGCGGCAGGCTATTTCCAAAATGCCGATCTCTTCTTAAAGGAGCCACAACATATTTTACCCTTTACACCGTGTAACAGATACTGTCTTTCGTTAAAGCCTATGTAAAGTTCATTAGTTTCAATGTAGACAGCGGCTTATAGACAGGTGCAGCTTATTTATGTTCAAAATAAAAATCGTTGTCAAATTCAGCGGCTTATATATGGATGCGCTTTATAGTCCAGAAATTATGGTACATCTTTTCCTTTCCTGTAATATACATTTACCATTTAACTGCAGTATAGTACTACATATTTATTGCATTTACAGTATACATTTGTTTCGATAAAGATAAATAAATGTTAACATGAGGTTAATTGCCAATGCTATGTTATTTTACCTGTGCAACCAATAATAAGCCATTTTAAGGAAGTTCTGACAGCAGAATAAGCTGTTGTGACTGATAATATGTGATGTATCACAATTAACAAAAATTAAGCATTTGCATTTTAATAACGTCATTATCTTCAGTTAGATGGATTCATTAGTCTTTATTAATACGGAATCAACTTAGACAAGTGCAACTTAACAGAGCATGGGCAATTTAATGAAACAGAAAGAAAAGGTTCACGGTATGACAAGTGCACACACGCACACACGCTTACACACACACGCTTACACACACACACACTTACACACACACACACAAACACACACACACACACACACACACACACACACACACACACACACACACACGCACACGCACACGCACACACAGAAAAGAGTAAAGGTAGATTACTCAGATATGGATGTGTAGGGTTGCAGAGTATCTTTGAAAACTCCAGAATCTACAGGATTTAAATGGAAGTGTCACACTGTTAGATCATATTCCTCTCTTTCTCTCTTTTTCTGACACACATGCACACACTTCATGTCTCGCCACATCAAATTGCTGTTAACCAGCAGGCAGCTCAATGACAGCTGGGTAAGAGTTGTCATGATGAAAAACCATCATGGTCTAGTGAGGTGTGTTGATGCATATAAATTAAGAATACACCTCAATTACAAAGACAGACACTTTCACTAAGCAGGAAACCTATTAGCAAAAATGAGAGAGACAACAGCATCACTTCCATTTCTCCCTCTTCTTGCATTCTTGTTGGATGTCTCGCTCTCACGTTTTCTCTCCATGCTCCCTTCACCCTTCTACTGCTTAAGTATGCACTTTTCAAAACCCTAACCAACAATTATATTTAATTATAGGCTGTTCCCTTGTGGTCTGAGCTTGGTTAATTAATTATGTCTAAGAGGCTGTGCACACTCATTTTCCATGCTGATTATCATCAATTAATTAATAATGTACACAAAGAGATAAAACAACTATGTCTGTGACTTTGACAGGAAATGGGCAAACCTTTGCACTGATTGAATAGAATGCCACAAAGCCTCAAAGGCCACAATTTTTCTATGACCTTATACATGGCAGTGAAGGAAGAGAAGGGGATTTGCCAATGGGCATCCATAACTAAACTAAACCAAACCTAATATTTACTTTGTAATGAATGGCTGCATACTGATTTATTGCTATATTTCTTTGGACCTACGATTCAAAGACATTAGTATTGCAAAGGACACTTAGTGAACTCCAAAACTTAAAATAAAAATTGGACTGCACATTTACTTCCATATTAATCTGCAACTCTAATTAGCCGTAACTGTGGCAGGCCTAATTCAATGTTTTATATAGAGGTATGTCTGCTTCAGAAAGCTCAAACTTTTAATGAAAAGATACACCAAAGGAACAGTGCAGTAGTGTTCAATGACCTCAGTCCACATTTATATTCAGTCTCATCTCTGAGCCGCTAAACCGCTTTAGAATGCTTAATACCTGGTTATGGCTGCTGGGACAGAATAAAATGTTGTGCTGTGTTTTCTTGGAAAATTTAATAAGAAGGATTGCCTTAAACAAAATCTTGTGCTCAGTGACTGAACACAGATGCTTCCCTTTGGTATTTTGTGAGCATTGCCTGCTGCTGCCGTTTGTGCATGAATGCAGGTGTTCATAAGATCTGCTGATCGGCCACAGTGCTGTTGTTCTCTATCTCTATTAACGATTACACTCATTGCAGTAATCAGGCCTTTCATAACAGTCCAGGTGCATTACAGATGAAATTAGCATAGGTATGATATGTGCTAACACTGCAATGACACTAATTAGATATGCACTGGGATCAATCGATGTTATATAGCAAGAATAATCTTTAAATAATTTAATTAAAATCAACTCTACAATGAATTTAATTATGGCTTGAGCTTAAAAACTGTGCATGGCTGACTTATAAAATACACACAAATAATGAGTAAGTACAGTGACAAGCAAAAAAAGTTTATTCATATCTAGATCAAAGTAAAGCAAGAAAATAAAAGCTGTTTGTCCTGAAGACTTTTCAATTGCAGAAAGCTTAAGTCACACAATTACAATCAAATAACTTCTTTAAAAAAAAAATATTATCTTATTAAAAAAAAAAATAAAAAATTTATAGCAAGAACCATATACTCTACTTTTTTTTTAATCCACTTATTAACAGGCTATAAAAATGATTGCCATAAAAATCCCTGTGGGTGGGCTGTTACTATGGATACAATAACATATTAAAATAAGAACATCCATATAAACCTGTCATTGCAATTGCAGCTTTCTTAGCCATTATATAGAAAAATAATCCGCAAGTTCTGACCAATCACATTTGAGAATTCAGCAGAGCTGTTGTATAATAATACATGCAATTTTTTAAAACGATTTTCAGTTCACCTAGAATTCTCATTTAAGAGGGCAAGAAATAAGATCAGGGTTTATTTCTAATTTTTATTAGAAGTTTATATGAATCAAATTGAGGGGGAACACAGTTCAAACACACCCAACTTCAACTGTAATCAATTATTACCTGCAGTACAGTCAAAAGAACTAACATCTCAATCCTCAGTACGTTTGGAAAAAAACAAAAAAAACCCCCCAAAAAAACCCAACACTTTGCCAAGTGAATTAAGGTTATTTCTGTTTTATAATAGCTATATTTAAAATTGCATTAAAAAAATTGCATAAAAACAATGCAACAATACTATGTTTAAGCTCATACTTTATACTATTCCATATGTCTATAGAATGCAATTTCAAAACTGTAAAGAAATTACAAAATATTTACAAAATAAATCCATCTGCCTGTTGGACAAGTGCCTCACTAGAATTTGTGAGAGTGCCATACTGTATTACTGTAACAATGCAAGATAATTTTACAATAAGCCTTTTTCACTAGGCAAAATGTACAGTGTTGAACTCTTCCAAAATAGGACCTCAATTATTTTCTGTGTTATTCTCTCTATGCTCTGACACTGTAGTACCTTTCTGTCTCATTATTTTTGTTCTTCTAAATCATTTTTACTCTATCTTTGCTTTTAAGAAAGCACAAACTGCTGCTTTTACTTGACTGTTACTTGTCCTCTTGTCTCTGACCTCTCTTCCATTTACTGCCCCTCTGTTTTTATTTAAATATCTGGCCTGGCAGCAACAGCTCATGCTTTCCCCTTTATCCTAATGTGTTTTTCTTCTCAGTTCCTCTCGTCGTAATTTCTCTCTGACCCATTGCCATCTGTTTTCCTTCTCCAGTTTTTCTCAAAAAGACAGAAACACTGCTTTTGGTAATCTGACTGGAGTAAAGTGAAATGCTAAGTTTAATGTTATTCACCAAGCAAGACAGAGAAAAAGCAAGATGATAAATTCTAGTAAGAGGAAAGAGCCATAATTTTTTCAGTCACTGAATTCTGTTTCTGCAGCAGTGAAATGTAGGGAGGGATGAGGGGAGTCTAGTGTAATAAAGCAGCAGACTTTCTGATGAGAAGCGACACACTAGAGTGCCTGATGAATGGGTGTCTGGGGCACGATCTAAATCCAGAGATTTCACTGACAATTAATTCAGGGAAGCATGCAAACAAAGGCAATGGCTGTCCCAGCTGTTTTACACTATTTCAGCTCTTCCCACCTTCTGTTATAGAAACAAAAATACACACCTTTCACCAAACACATCTAAATGCTCACACCTTTGGTATTTACATGGCATAGAACAGAAATAAGCAAAGACATCAGTCCTTACTGATAAATATAATATTCTCGCCTCTCTCCCCTGTAGCATTAAATATGATGGAGTGTATGTAACAAGCTTTTCACAAAACCCAAGTTAATATATACTCTATGCGTAGTGACCTTGGAACAGACATGAGATATTGTTTCAACTGGCAAACAGCCAAAAATGATAGAAAGTCAGACATTAGCAAAAATTCCTTTCACATACCATTCACATTATTTTTTAGAATCAATATATTTCCCCAGAATAGTGCAGCCAATCCACACATGATGCAGCCCATAGAATAATAACAAGCTCATACATGGAAGCAGGATTGATTAAGCAGGAAGATATTGACAGTATTTGGTTGATTCGTGCAAAATTCCTGACCAATGGTTTGTTCATTAAAAGCTTAACATTTGGCCCATTTTTTTTTTGCCCAATAATTTCACATGTGTAATATGTATTAAATCTGAAACATTAAACCAACAAAAAAACCCTAACTAAATGTGGCTGTGTGATAATTTGTGATCATTTAAGAGCCAACATGACAGCAAACAGTAATCAGTAGAGTCAAGAACAATGATACCTGAACAACAAGGCTCTGGTTTACTTTCAGGAACTCAAGCTGCAACAACGCTTTGGGAACACTTCTGGGTTGTCCACGCTCTGAATGACGCGTGTAATCAGTCCAATGGAAAAGCGTGGCATCACCAGCAGGGTGACATCATGACCAGGGATCACATGGAGTGGAGCCGGCGCTAGCTTCTGTTTGTTTAGAAAGCGATCTATGTCAAAACAAATCAAATTTTATTTGTCACATACAAAAAAAAATGTATTTGATTTGATTTGACATATGTGTGTTTGTCTATATGGTAAGTGGTAATGTGTGAAAAAGAAAAATTACAGCAACTATAGGGATTAGCACGGCCTATGTGTCGCTTGCTTGAGAGAGGAGCACACTAGGTCAGTTCTTGAGGGCACTGTTTGAGGAGGGTGCTCTTGCTCCTTGCCGTTCTGGCCCTTCTTCCACTGAGTCAAAGCAGCATTTGAAGACCAGTTGGACCTGGCAGAGTGTTTGGAGACGGGCTTGGTTCTTTCTCTTTTCTCACCTGAAGGGTCCAGTGCCCTCTTACAAGGTTTGTAAGCAGGCCATTTGGTGATTTCTTCCCTTTGCGATTAATGTGTGCAGCTCTACCTCTCTTTACCACGAGGAGGGGGAGGAAATGAATGTCTAAGATCCATCAGACACACCCTATCAGCCAGTCCTTGTTCAAGGAACCACTGGAGGTAGTGACCTGAGCCATTGCCAAACTGTGATACAGACCTGGTTCTCAGGGCAACAAAAGAGACCGCTAGGGCCATTGGCCGGTCCATGTCCACCCAGATGTCCCCCGATAGGTACCTATAGTTTACCCTGTTAGCTCTTTCCTACTAGGGATCCTGGGCGATGCTACAGGACCATCTCAGGACCCCGCTGGAAAGGGCTGTTGTGCAGCTCATTATATGGTGTCCACCCCGCCCCGGCACCCTCAGGGAGCTGGCTTGATAACCCTGCCACCTCCAGTGCTTTAGGGCACAGCTCCAGTGAGTTGATTTCTGCCTAGTACTATAGCGGACTTGGGGGGTTTCACTGCTTCTCAGGAGGCCCCTAGAGCTGCACCAGGGTGTAGCTCTGACTCTAGGCACACCAAAGACTGATTATCTTATGAGACTATCAAGCATCCTGGATTGATGTGTCTTAATGGGTCCTGTGCACTTTAGACAGAGGCTATACGATTTAGTTCGGGTCTTGCCCGCCCTGGGTTAACGAGGTTTGCCACACCTTGGTGGGACCCGAGCAGGTTATGGTCATGGAACTAAAAGTAAATACACTCTTAAGAAAAGGAGGCCACTGACTTGGTCCCTCCATCACTCACTTTAAAGATCCCAAAAAGGATGGAGGATTGCATCCCATATTGGATCTACATCAGCTGAACCACTCACTTTTAAGACTTATAAATCAGGACGTGTCTCAAATCAGGTCCAAGGACTGATTTGTCATGATATATCTGAAGGATGCTTACATTTATGTATCCATTCTTCCGTCTTGAAGGAAATTCCTGAGGTTCGTTTTAGGGGCCAAAGATTACCAATACCCGGTCTTTACTGTTTGGTCTTTCCCTCTTCACAAAATGTTCACTAAAACTATGGGGCATCCGCATTCTAAATTATAATATTTATCACATAAATTGGTTGATGCTGGCTCAATCAGAGCAGCAAGCGTTCCGGCATTGAGATGTCATTCTCGCCCACATGAAGGCGTGAAAAACTCCACCCATCCACCAATCCAGAGCTTCCTCCACGAGAAGGTCGTACACCATGAGATGGTGCCTGTTTACAGCATGGTGCAAACAACACCACTTAGATCGAGTTAACTGCCCGGTCGGCCCAGTGCTGGAATTCTTTCAAGAACAGTTCACCAAAGGGTTGTTTACTTCAACACTGAAGGTCTACGGATTTGCCGTTGCAGCCTGTCATGCTTGCCTCGCGGGGATGTTGCTGGGTGAAGACCCATTGGTGACAGGTTTCCTCCACAGTACCCAGAGGTTGAGGCCTGCGTGCGATTTGCCCGTTGTCTTGGAGGACCTGTCTGAGCCTCACTTTTGAGCCTTTCTCCTGAGATGCCTTTGGGGCTCCTCTTAGTCAAGACTGTGTTTTCTTCTGGCCATCTCCTCTCTCAAGAGAGTAGGGGATCTTCAGACCCTCTCTGTGACCCCTTTACTTTAGGAATTAATTAGGATCGCCTTCTTTCACCTTAGAAATGTGTCTAGATATATGATGTCATTACAGGATGCAGAAAAACTAGTTCAAGCTTTTGTTACATCTAGATTAGACTACTGTAATGCTTTACTTTCTAAGTGTTCGAGTAAGTGCATAAATAAGCTTCAGTTAATTCAGAATGCAGCAGCAAGAGTCCTCACTAGATCTAGAAAATATGACCACATCACCCCTGTTTTAATCAGTCTACACTGGCTCCCAATCAAATCTTGCATCAATTATAAAGTACTACTACTTATGTATAAAGCACTTAAAGGTCTCGCACCACAGTATCTAAATGAACTTCTGTACTAGTATGATTAGCCATGCTTACTTAGATCAGAAGGTGCAGGTTATTTGTTGGTACCTCAAATAATGAAGACTAGAGCAGGGGGCAGATCTTTCTCTTATAAAAATCCACAGGTATGGAACAACCATTTATCTAGTCAAGTCTTTTCTCAGTAGGTTTTTTCTTAGGTAAAGGAGCAGATCTGGAGGGATCATGAATATAGAGTGTTTGGTGAACTGGGATGTTTGTATGCTGTCGTCCCCTCACTCTCACACATTCACTCAGGTTTGTTGATGGTGGTGTGGTGGCTAATTCCAGAGATCCCTCATGTCGGTTTTACCTTCTGGTTCTCCCTTTTAGCTATGCTGCCATAGCAAGTCTTATCAGAGTCCAAACTGCACAGTGACATTAACTTTCAAACAACAATAAGGACACATAATAATCCATATCCTTCTCTTCCTGCCACCCCTCCCCTCTCTCTCTCTCTCTCTCTCTCTTGGTCGAGAAAAACATCCTCCTGAGGTTCTAGTGACCGCTGTTCCTGCCCCTCTTCCCTCCGTGGATCTTCCCACTTCATCCAGGCCTGCCTCTGGATAGTGTTCTCTTAATTTGGAGGCCACTTTGTGCAGCCTGGGTGGTCCCATGAAATTCCAGAGTAAGAACGGTAGCTTTGAGGATGGATTTGAACTGTAGTTAATGTCAACAGTCTGCTACATTGACTCAGGACTACAGTTTGTGTCTGATCACCAACCCAGATGAGGATGGGTTCCCTCTTGAGTCTGGTTTCTCTTAAGGTTTCTTTCTTGGGAACTTTTTCCTTGCCACAGTTGCCACCGGCTTACTTACTTATAAAGAACATTTTCATTTTTTATCACCACATTATATGTGTAAAGTTGCTTTGAGACAATGTTCATTGTTAAAAGCGCTAATCAAATAAAAATGAATTGAATTGAATTGGATTGAATTTACTCCAGGCATGGCCAGTGCCTTTCTCTACCCCAAAGCAGGGTATGGCCCAATGTACCCTTGGTTGTCCCATGACCTGTTATGCTCCAGGCATTCTTTCCTCCTTCCTTTCAGGTCCCAGACCAGGAAAAGCTTAATCGACTGTGTCTAGTGACAGAACAGAACCGTGGAGAAAATCAGAGCAGCTGTTCTTCCTGCGAACAAGAAGACCCTCAGCAGATGGATTTTGAATGCTCTCTCGTCTTCTTATGAGTCATCTGGTCTCCCCGCACCTTTCAGGGCCAGAGCTCACTTTATTCCGTGTGTGGCAGCCTTTAATGCTTTGTCCTCTGGAGTTTCCCTCCGAAACATCTGCAATGCTGTGCACTGGTCCACCCCACTGACCTTTGTCAGGTTTTACAGCCTTGACTTTAGTGCCACTTTTGGCCCCTCTGTCCTTCGGCCTAGCTGTGCTCTTCCACATTGGTCAGCATGGCGGCATTGGACACTCGAGTTCCTGAAAGGAGCAAGATGCTGCATCTCCAAGCCACACTGCCTGCATCCCTACAGTGCTTCCTTTTCTTTTCAAAAGCAAGTGCAGGTTTTACTCAATGTGCTTTTATAGCTTCCTGGCCGTGATGTCACCCAACCAGTGACGCTGTGCTTTTCCATTGAACTTATTACACATGCGATTCTGAGCGTAGACAAAATGGAAGGCTTTACATTGCATTTACATTTGTGGCATTCAGCAGACGCCCTTATCCAGAGTGAAGTACAAAGCGTTGTTGACACAGCGTCTCATTCCCTTGGACATTTGTAACCTGAAGACGTTCATCAAAAGCTGTGTCTGATCTCGTAAGATTTTACGAGAATTTTTATTGCAAAAAATTATAATCTAATACACTAATGACAACAAAATTTTTCCAAGTCCAGTCTATAAGGCAAATATAATTAAAAAATCTATAATAGGTTGGTTGCCTTCATAGAGTAAATTTAAAAAATGGTTGTTAATATTAAACATAGAAAGACTGAATTAGATTTTCGATTAATTTAATAAATTATCATTGCTTTTATAAAACCAATGTGGTGGTGTCTGTCTGTGTGAATTGAAACAGAATAATTAAATACAATTTTCTTATTTTTTCTTGTGTAAATAAAAAGACATTAAAAAGTAGTATGCCACTTAGGGCTTAGAGAGGAAGGAATGATGGCAAATTGTTCATTCATCCATCCATTCATCCATCTTAAATAATCGCTTTATCCAGAAAAGATTAAAAGCATATTACAGCAGTCACTGCAAGTCTGTGAGGTTAATTAATGACTGAGGATTGCTTGAGAAATATATTCTGAAAAAATATATTTGGAGTGTAATAAACATGTTTGATAGAGTAGCTTTATTGGGCCAAAACCAATAAATAAATAAACCCCCTTACAAGAATTTATAAATAGGAAACAAGTCTTATCTAGATAGTTCTGTTCAGCAGAAGCCCTAAACCAATAAAAATCAAAAATTATAAAAACACACACTTTGAATGCATGGCTGAAGAATATTTTCTAGAAAATCAATGAGCACATAATAATTTACAATAGACATCTACCTTGTTAGGAAAGAACGTATTTATTGTACCAGAGATACAATAAATGTGTCAGAGAATTGGCTTCTAACTATTTGGCTTGGGAGGTTTTATTTGTCAGAAAAGCAGTAGGATCCTACCCTGCTAGTGCTAATGAGATTCTTGATTTCAGATTCATAGCAATCGCAATTAAATTTTTTTTTTTTTTAATATCAGACAGTTTAAGCTCCAGGCCTGGTGTGACTTAGTGTCCTGCACAGTTTGAAGCATTTTCTGCTCGAACACAACTAGCCAGCTCATTAGAGGGGCTTCACAACCTGCTGATTAGCTGGAACAGGTGCAATGGCTGAAAGCAGGAAAAACCTGAAACCATTCAGGGCATTGTTTTGTAAAACCTAGTGCTGATTTGATGTAGTTGAAGTAGTTAAGACTTCCAGATTATGAATACCAATAGCCTGCAAACGTGATTTTGTTCTTAGTAACTGGCACTTTTACCGGTTTTAATTTTTTAATTCCTTTTTAAACAAACATAGAGCTGCAAACACCAGGGGTGTCACTCTTTGAATATAGCATTGGTGTTTCTCCAGAGAATGCTGCAGATATGATTTTCTCTGGTGGGTCATACAGAGACACTTTTCTGCTAGCCTATATCTCCCTGCAGATCTGGGGTATTGTCTTTTTGTTTTTATTATCCATTCGGCTGTGCTCGGAAAGCTGCTGTACATTGGCTGATGCACTGAAATGATTTAAGTTGTAACACAGTAGCAGCCTTAGACTTTAGCCTTAGATTTTCTGTGATTTATTCATGGATCAGAGTCAGGAGGAAGTGTGTTGATGTGGGTTTATTGATCACAGTTTTGTGAGTGGTGAAGGCCATGGAGTTCAGCCATCATTTTTTAAACTGTGATCCAAAACTTAAAAAAAAAAAAAAAAAAAAGATAATAACTTATATAAAAACAAAAAAATATGTGTGTATTTTCCACTTATATATTTTCCTCATACACAATTACTATGCATACAGGAGAAAAAGAAAATATGCTTTTTATGTAGATTTTTATACATTCAGAAAAGTTAGATATGCAGAACTTGGGCATGTTTGATTCTCACAGGAAAACAGGTCAGTAAGTTGGACAATAGGACAAAGCATGTTCAGACAAAGCAAAACCACTAGTCCAACATACACTAGCATATATAATGTTCTTTAAAAATGTCAACTTATATGTGATGCATCAGTAGCAGCTCTATAAAATTCCACCTCTAGGGACAGCTGTATTTTGTATTAATGATATTCTGGCATATATTGCAAGCTATAGCAATAAACAACAGGATATTAAAATCTTATATTGTGTTTTGCTTTTTAAATGTGGAGGTTTGCTGCTATAATATACAGAGCTGAGAAAATAAAGGTGAAGGAGAAATGGGTGTGCATGTGAGATGCCTATTGCTATGAATTGACCTGCCAAAGAACATTATTACCATCTAATAAATGGAAACATTGAAAGGATGCGACACGACAGCCTATTCCAGCCCTCAATATTTATAACTCAATAAATGCTTTATATCCAGTGTTAAAATGTGAACAAGTGCAGAGAATGCTCCATGAAAATGAAAAGTGTAGGAACACTAGTGCTATCACTTAACCTGCACCACATACGATGCAGGATATTATACATTATGTAAGCATTCTACAGATTAAATAGGAGCCCAGAAGCCATTAATGAATGAAAAAAAAAACATGTAAGCAATTAAAATCAAACATTAAAACTAAAATGTAAAGAGAGGGAAAAGAAGAACTTAATAAAAAACAGTTTATGTCTAGATTTTGTCCATAATTTTCCTTAGGTACCCGAAAAAATAGAATGGGAGCAATGAGTACTTGATGCAACTTGATAAGGAGCAGTAATAGGTTTCAATCCACTGTAGCTGCAAATTTTGTCGTACTTTTCTGTTAATGGGCTAATCTCTCTTTCTCTCTCTGTTTCTGTCTCTCTCTCTCTCTCTCTCTCTCTCTCTCTCTCTCTCTCTCTCTCTCTCTCTCTCATACACACACACACACACACACACACACACACACACAATGCCATAAAGATGACTTTCAAAAATTATGAAAAAAAAAAAAAATTACTTCACCTGTTGTGTGCATCTATATTAACTTATAAAACTACAAAATCATTTCACAGGCTTAATTACAGTCACGTGCACTACTAGTTTGTAAATCGTGGCTTGTAAGCTAATGCACCACTCAGTAAGTACCTCCTTTTCACATCATATACACTCTGCAGCTGGCTCTTTGCTACAGAACATGAGCTACTAACTATGATGAAGATGTATCCATGAGTAGAAATGAGGTCGTTCTGCTTGTCGAGGTTAGTCTGCATATTAGCATCTGTGAGCACAGATAAACCTTTAAAAAGTCATGCAACTTCATTATCGTGTGTTACTTTCTGCTGAACAAGCTGCATAATGTCTGTATTAGCCATATGCTAAATTTAATCTGCAATTACAGGTGGTGTGGTGAGGCTGAACAAGCCTAACACAGCAGGACAGCAGGATGCTATATGAACATGTCTTCTGAGGCGTTTAATCTCAGTGCTTAATGTCTCGAGCACTGAGAGTCTTCCTTCACATTCTTTTGTTAGTTGACATTACACAGATAAATAAAGCATAACATGATTATCAAAATGTGCAGAACACAAGGACTGGAGTTGTTTTCTATGAATAATAGACCAACCTTTAGATGTTTGCTTGTTCTGTTTTTTCAGATTATCTAGGCAAAATAACACATGATCACGTGCATGTGACATTCATGAGAAATGCCATTTTACTTGACATTTTAGCTGAGATCACTTGTTAAGTTTAACCTGTCAATAAAAATAATGCGCTTTCTTTTAAAGAAAATATTTTCCCAACAAAACACTGGACTAGAATATTTTTCCCTTATAAATATTATTTTTGTCTTTATATAGGCATATAAAGCAATGCATAATAATCCAAACCAATAAGAAGCAGGAACAGTCAAAGCCAAAAGGACAGAAA
Organism: Silurus asotus; assembly: GCA_024362625.1. Taxonomy (NCBI): domain Eukaryota; kingdom Metazoa; phylum Chordata; class Actinopteri; order Siluriformes; family Siluridae; genus Silurus; species Silurus asotus. The sequence goes on from MU551603.1 coordinate 5,373,344, forward strand.
AAAATATACTCAGAAATAACACAGAAAATGGTGTTTTGATGAAGATAGGAAAAGGTGGAGTATGTAATCAGGCAAGTGGATGTTTTATAATGTCTGCATTGGACGAGACATGGGTGGAATTCTGGATAAGCGGTGTATTCTGATAGGACATCTGCCAAGAAACAAGCAATCAGAAAAGCCATAAAATTTAATTACTTTTTATGCACAGAAACAGGATGTGCACGCTCTGGGTACAAAGCAGAAAATCTGTTTGAATAGTAACTCTTACAAAAAAAATAGTTGTTAAAAAAAAAAAAGATAAAATAAAATTGTGCAAAGTAAAGGCACAAGATGGTGTGTATAGGTCTAGTCATGAGGAAAAAGCAAGTACACCCCTTTTCAATTCTGTGTTTTTTACACACGGCTTAAATAACAAATATTTGCTCCACAATAACTTTTATAAATAAAGAGTTGACAAAAAAGTTAACAAACAAAAATCACATTGAGACTGTATTTGACAGCAATATTTATACTTAAATGCCAGTGTCTGAAACATCATAATAATTTTTTTAATATTTGATCACAATTTGATGATTGCTTAATATCTATTATTAATGATATCACTATTTGTAGTGTTTTTTTTTTTTAAATCTACTGTAGAGCTAAGATAACTAATAGCTATTTCCCCTTGTTCATCAAAGTTACACAGAGTCACATCCGATTTAAAAATAAGCACAGAAACATTTCTTATTCATTCATCTTGATGTATCTTTGAAATCAAGCCATACATCATCAGAGTATACAACATGACTAAAGGTTTGTAAAAACACACACACACACACACACACACACACACACACACACACACACACACACACACACACATATATATATATATTTAAACCTTATTCTAGATTAAAGAACTAGCAGTTCGGAGCTTTTACTCATGCAGCTGAAGACAATTCATCATCAATGCTCAAATCAAATATATCAGCTGATTCACTGTCTTTGTTAGGGGTATAGTATTTATAGAATAGAATAGAATAGAATAGAATAGAATAGAATAGAATAGAATGGAATAGAATGGAATAAAATAGAATAAATTAAAATAGAATAGATAGTTTTATTTACCCGTGAGAGAAATTCACAGTCATGTTTAATACATTTATTTCTTAGACAATCAATTGATTCCATTATAATATAATGTTGAGTGCAAAATAATGTGCTATATGTTAAATAATATACATTTCTTAGCTAACAAGTTCTAATTTGTTATGATAAGATACCGCAGTTGTCAGCTGTAGTTAGTCACTTTTTCTGTTTATTATCATCAGCTGAACATTCACAAATGTTTTTTTTTTTTTTTTGCATTGAGGTTTAAAAAGATTGCTCAGGCTTGCCTAGAAGACAGAAGAATTAAAGTGTGGGAAGATAAATTCACCAATTTTAGAGCTGATTCTGATTAATTGATTCATAGAACTTTCGATCATTGCTCACTGCGCATAAGTGTTACAAAAGACTTTACACCTTCTCAAGCTTTCAGAATTTTTGCAGCTCAATTTTTCATGGCCACCAATGGTCCCTGTGTTTTCAGAAAAAATACAGCCATGTCCATCTTAGAGGTGACATGGAACAATCTGGCATCCTGCAGAGCTATTTTCTTGTCTGTAAGTATGTCAAAGTGGGATGCTGCTTGAATCTCTCTTCATCAGTCTGTCACATTACAGTCATCCTGACATTCTCTCATCATGCATTGGCAGACAGCATCTGGTGTCCTGACTTAGGAAAGTCAAGTCAGTTATTACCTTAAGTGACAGATGTTGGAGCCAGTACGACAATGCTAACCTAATTCATGAAGGCATGATGACCAATCTCAACCAAATGCTACCTGATGTATAAAAATTGAGAGTAAAAAAAAATAGGTCTAAAAAATATAAAACAATAAGAGATCCCGTAGGTTGCACAACATGGGTTTCATTTCAGTAGTATGACTGTATTAACACATTTTAGTATTATTAAGAACTCATTTATCCATTAAACTAAAATGATTCATTCAGCAGTGTCATAATGGCATTATGCCACTTTGTTCTGATAGTTTCTGTTTTCATGACTTCAGGAAAATAATGAAGAAATTGTCTTTATGCACAAGCATTTCTAAACACCCAGATTGCTTTTGTTTGGTCCAATGAATTTGCTAAGTAGAATGGAAGTCTCCTCAAACTTAAAAACATTTATTCACATCTAAACTTAATGCAGCAACAAAACTGATGCTGTTTGACTTAAGCCTAGTAAAGTTGTATTTAAAGTATCCAGCACAACTATTGGTACATTTCTAATTCAAGTCTTGACATATTTTCCACTTTATCTCGTCTACCTGCTCATTTTCTCACCTAGTGCTTAATGTTCTCTCCGTCTCTCTGCATGTGTTCCATTTTAAGACGAGAAACATCTTGCAATATCTATCTGGCTCATGGCCCATGCTTTGGGGGGGCTAAGATTCTGGGGTATTAACACACAACCTTCCAATTTATACCTAAAGCCTTAAACGTTGAGTCTTCACTTATCTATAACTATTTCTCACATCACTACCTTACCTTGTTCAGGTTTGCACAACATCTGATTCAACTAGACCGTGTGTAGCCTGCTGTTAGGATCTACACCTTTTAGATTCAACATATGAATACATAGATATAAATGACTTGTTCATTTATTCATTTATTCAGCCATTCACTTAGTCTTCTGTTTCAAATGTGCAGTTTTTATTACAAGCTTTTCTAAAATCCATTACCAATATCAATGTGCAGTAAATTATTATGGGATGGCATTTATTGCATCTATGTGGATTTTTTAAAAATAAAAATGCTGGAAATGTCAGAAAACATATTGGATTTTTCTTGTGAAACTGGCAACCCTGTTATAATGATATCAGAAATGATCGAATATCCCTGTTCTAGACCCTATTTATGACACCAAGCATTATGCAAAGACCTGTATGAGCAACTAACAGGACTGAAAGTTTACATCAGTTACTGTTCAATGCTTAAATATTTATAATTAATTTTAATGACAATTTAAAATGATTTAGTTTTGCCATGGTAATGTTAGGCACAAATGCATTAAATTTAAAACAAGGTAAAAAAAAAGTATATCATTATATATTTAGTATTATTATTATTTAGATATATTTTTTGGATTCATAGATAATGCTATTAAAATAAGTTTGCATCTGTTTTTACCCATCTGAAACTTTTGTAAATATCTTTAATACTTTTAATTTGCAAAATAAAGAATATGCCATATGAGTGAAAGTAAAATTGAGTAAGAGAGATATAGATAGGAGAAAATAGATAATGAAAGAAAAGGAAAGATGGAAGCTTGCAGTCGAGTGGCCATGAAAGTATTGATTTCATGCACAATCTTACGGAAAAATATTAAATAAAAAAACAACAGAAAAACAAGCTCTCCCTTCCTGACAAGCCAGTGGAATTATCATTATGTGAAGCTGGAGTTGTGCTGTTTGTGTTGTCTTTATACACTTCCAGACAGGTCATATTGCTTTCTAGCCATCCTCCACCATTCTTCCACCGGCATGTTGACTCAGCACTTTCCTCCTCTCTGACATATTACACACAGACACAAAACAATTTCCTTGAATATTTGTGTCAGTGCAACAGAAGAATATCTGTAAAGTGATATTGCATAAATCCAGGTCTCCACCTTTATTCACCTTTACCCATACTAGACATTCTATCAAGATTTACATATAGAGAGAGTGTTGGAGGAGTTTTCCCCTGTTGTTTATCAAATGCTAATATGTAAGTGTGGCAAAATATGGTAATCTATTGCATGTGGGTAGTAAGAAATGCTAAATGGATTTTGAAGACGAATTTGTTTGCAACTTTTACAAGTTCCCCATGTATCAATCCTGATAACTATACATAAAAAGTACAACATGTTTGTCATGAATTCACACTAAGGCATATAAATACATATTTTTTCAGTAGAAAATTAGCATTTAACACAAAGGAGATAACAAAAAAGGTTATTTTAAAACCTGGTCATACACGAAGATCCTTGATAACACAACAGCTGAATCCTGGAGGACGGCTGTTAAAGGTCAGCACCTGAAATGAGAAAGATGTTCTTTTACTCAAGAGCAGAGAAGAATTTTCAATGCAGGCCTGCAGTATTCTCCAATAGCATATTGCATTCATTTATCTTCAGTAACCTCTTTATTCCAGTCAGGGTCACTGTCTATCTGAATCCTATCTTGGGAAAACTGGGCACAGTTCATCCTGGATGGGATTCCAAGCTATCTATTCTAGTGCACAATGCATATTCACGCATTCACTCTTAAAGGCAATTTTAGATTTGCCAGTCCACTTATGAATGTATTTTTAGTGGGGAAAAAATTGAGAAATCAGAGGTGAGGACCCAGATGTGAAACCAAAATGTAAAAATGCATAGAGAGTTTGCATAGAGAGTGGAGAGAAAGAGAGACATAATGACAACGATGGAAATAATGAAAGAGAAAACAGCTGGAACATCAGACAGGGCAATAAATAAATGAAAATGCATTTCAAATGTCGTGGCAACAGACCGAAGATGATTTCACTTCAGTTCTCATCCGGTTTTCCGGGTCTCATCTTTTTATGAATGATTCATCCATGTTTAAATCAACTGTGACAGTCTCATATTCATTATGCAACAAGACTTGGTTAAAAAATATTAATGGTGATTCCGGAACATTCTTTGCCCATTTCATTAGTGTCAATGACTATTAGTGACTCTACTGGGCAGCTTTATTTTGTACATTAGGTAATATATATATATTTTTTATGATGGGGTTTATTCCATTTAGTTAATTTCAGCAGATTAGCTTTTTTTCATCAGATATGCAAGAAAGATTTATTTCCAGAAGAATGTGTTTTTTGGGATTTTCTGTTAGAACTGCTGTGCTGTAAAAAAAAAAAAGAAAGAAAAAAAAAGGGAGTGTAGGATAAGTTAACCATGTACGCAGTTTAAGCACAAATTTAGTGAATCTACCGGATGAGCCATTGTGGATGCTGGTTACATATGCATGCTCATTCATGAAGGCAAGTCTCAAAAGCTACTGAGTATGCATGGTTGAACCAGTCTTGCTTTTAAAGGGCAGTTATTACATTAAGTCATTTTCTGTAGAAAAAAGGTTTACTCCTCTGTGTGATTTTCAAAACACAGAGCACAGCTGTCTGCCTGAAGATGGAGCACATGAGACATAATCGGCTGCATAGCACCAGCTGCATGGTAACTACAGGGAGGAACATTATGGCCGAAGTTATAGTGAAAGGGAAATGAAACAGCTGTAAGGAAAATATGACCTGGCTTGGCAGCCATGCAACATTCAGTGTTATTGTGCCATGTTCGTCTTACTGCAATTCTAAAAGAAAAAAGAGGAAAATGAGTATAAAACTTTTAGTAATCTCTATTTTTTATTGCTTTGACTGCACCAGATTGGATCTAAAATGAAACAATAACCATGAGATTAAGGTGTATATGTTTCTTTACACTATTTCCTGCAAGTCTCGACATCGGGATTGAGTAAGCAATATACTCAGTATGTTGCAGTCCTTTTTTATATCTAGGATATATTTTTATATATGGGTTTCCATTTCAGGGAACCAATACAATAAGGCAAAAATGTTTTAATGTAAATAAAAACCTCTTATGCTTAGTGCAAGAATAAAAGCATCTTATAGTTCATAAAATCAATTAAAGATTTCTAATATCTGACCTGTTTTAACAGTTAATACAATATTTTTTAATTTTTTTTTCTTTTCACAGGCGTGATACATAGAATTAAAGACATAATACAACACATAACACATCAGTTCCACTTACAAAAGTATCAAATTAAGATCAGTTGATCAGAATTTCTGTTTGTTATAGGTTTTTTCTTCTACAGACCAGGAGAGACAACAACCGTGATCAAATCCACCACATTAACACCCTTCCTTTATATTTTAACACATAAGTGTTTTGCTGTGGCAATTTTTAGCTGACATAGAAACAGTTTTCCAGTTTTGGACCTTTTGGACAGCTGCTTATAATCTTCTCCCTGAATTCTTGTACAAGAAAGCTGTGAAAACTGTGAAAGCTTTTATATTTATATGCTGCACATCATCACCATGATGAAATGCAGTACCAGAACAGTAAAATCAACCCCTGATTAATTATTTATTTAATAAATAGACAAAATCTTCACAGATAAATCTGCATAATGTCAGAGAAACCATCAGTCTTATATCTTAAAAGCATCTGATTCCACAGGACAGCATGTCACTAGCTGCACTGAATTAAAAACAATTCCATCCGAGACAAAACAAACCCATCCTATACCTCATAAACATCTCTACACCTCCCACTGTTCTGCAGTTTATCTCTCTACACATCTCAAACCCAGACTCATACACATGCATATTCACACAGCTTGAATTCAGCAGCTATAGAAGAAAGTTTTATTTAAAAGTAAATAGTCAGAACACATGTCTTATTTACATGGATGAAAACAACACTTTGGCACCCACAGCTTTCATTATATTTTAAGGGCCATAACCTTTTTTGATGTCTACCAATATAAAAAAGAAAATAATAGGGCCTGGAGATAAATAGGAAAATGATAAAAATGCATGTCATGTCACATCTGCGTGTGCACATGTGTGTGTTTGTTAGCTGTTAGTGGAATATGCAAGCACACGTAATCTCTGATTAAAAATCAACATGACAGTTGCCTTGTTTAAACTGAAGTAGAAACTGACATCCTATTTGCAATAATGAGCTTAATTAAGGTATTTACAGCCCAGTTTCCCCACACAAAAGACATGGCAGCCATTTCATGCATGCAGAATGCAGACGTATATGTCTTCAGAGAGCCCATGCACTTTCAAACTTATTTTTTCATATCATCAAACAAACAGCACTAACACCAGGTATAGCTTTGAAGTTCTGTACCTGGAGAGAGACCTCTTAGATGATGGGCGCAAACTCCTCTGCGCTCTAGCTTGTTTTAGTTTAATCAAACATACAGAAAACAGGACCTTAACTGCAATGTTGCTATGTGATCATAAAACTAGATGACAATATAGTAAAATGTCGTTAGCAATAGTTCTGTACTTCCTACTTGATTTGAAATGATTTCATACAACAGCAGCTGAACAGCAATATCACTTAATCAATTAATTATTTTTGGTGTAATGCCATGCCCCAATATACTGTATATACACAATATGGAGAAAGGTTTGTGGACACCTGATGTGTATGTGCTTTTTGTACATCCCATTCCACATTTACAGTTATAATAAGCTCTGCTCTACTGGGAAAATGTTCTACCAGATTTTGGAGTGTGCTTTGGGATTTTTGTTCATATTCAATCACATGGGCATTAGTATAGTCAGGTGATGATGCAGAGTGAGAATGCCTGGGGTGCAGCCAGCATTGTGGTAACAGTATAGGGAAGAACCACATATGGCCTAAAAAATCAGGTGTCCCAGTACTTTTGTGTTTTATATCTGCAACTGTATTGTGCTTCAATAAAAGCATGCCTGATTTAGGATTTGCACAAAAAGTGGACATTGATAAATAGTATTCTAGCAATAATACTAGCAATGAGACACAGGGACTTTTCGATTACGAAGCATCTCTAGATGTCCTTTTTGTCACAGTGTGTACAGCAGTCAAAGACCTTAGTGTGATTGACTCTAGTCTGTCATGTGAATAACATTAACAGGATCGCCTTTTTTCACCTTGGAAAAATTGCTAAAAATACAAATATGATGTCATTACAGTATGCAAACTGTAGTAGTTCATTCTATTTTTTTTTACATCTAGATTAGACTACTGTAACGCTTTGCTGGCTGGGTGTTCAAGTAAGCATAAATTAGTCAGTTAGTTCCGAATGCAGCAGCAAGGGTCTTTACCAAATCTAGAAAATATGACCACATCACCCCTGTTTTAATTAGACTAAACTGGCTCCCAAAAATCTTGCATTGATTAAAGAATACTACTACTGAGGTATAAAATGCCTAACGTTATCACTCTGCAGTATCTGAGTGAACTTCATTATGATCCCCCATGCCTACTTAGATCAAAAAGTGCAGGCTATTTGTTGGTCAAATAATGAAGACTACAGCAATGTTCAAGTTGAGTCTAAAAACATATTTAAACAGTTAAGCCTTTCATCTGTAGGCTTTTCTCATGTAAGATCTGGAGGGACTATGGATAGAGAGTGTTAAGTGAACAGGAATATTTGTATGCTGTCGTCCGACGACTCTTACATGTTAATTTAGGTTTGTTGTCAGTGGTGTGGTTTTATCCCAGGGATCCCTCATGTCTGTGTTACCTTCTGGCTACCCTTTTGATTAAGCTGCCATAACGAGTCTTGCCAGAGACCCCAACAACACAGTGTCCTTAACATTTATACAACAATAGGGATACCTCATAAACCATACTGTATTTCTCACTCCCTGTTACCCCTTTTCTCTCTCTCTTATGTCATCTCAGGGAGTTTTTTTCATGCCACAGACGCCACCGGCTTTTCATATTAGGGAAAACACTAAAAAAAAACAATCTTATTCGTTCTTTATTAACACATTACCAGTGTAAAGCTGCTTTCAGCTTATAGAAGAGATTCTTTTGAATGCTGTATGGAATGGCCTGCAAAGTCACTGGACCTGAATCCTACTGAACAACCCTGGGAAAAACTGGATTATAAGTAAGTTTTACAAGAGGCATAGCACAGCATCTGAGCTGAATGTTTGGGAAAACTGACTATTGAGATGCCAAGAGTGTGTAAATTCTTAGTCATGCTAAAGGAAAAATTTTTAGGACAAATAAAGTTTAGGGCATAGAAAATCTTTATTAAAATTTTTAATTAACATTAAATTACCTATTTGGCAAATATAGAGAAAATGAACATGCATGTGTCTCTTAAAAACAATAAAAGACTAGATGTTTCCAAACATTTTACAGGCACTGAATATCTCAAAACATAAAAAGACACTAGCAGCATACCTTAAACCACCATGATTCTGATCATGCAGTTGCTAAGTAACTGTAAGTGGACTGCATACATTTTTGTTGAGCCACAAACTTATCTGTCTCAAAGTGATTGTATTGGTTAGGAACACATTGTTTGTTCACGCAAATAGTGTATTGTGTTTAGGAACAATTACATTAACACCATTTAGCAGATCCAAACAGACTTACAGAAGTGCTTGGTAGTATTCTTGATCAAAAATATTTCCTCATGCTAGTTATTCAGGGATTAAATCTAGCCTAGTATTAAGGTAAAGCCTTAGTAAAGGAGGTAAGTACAACAACAACAACAATTTTTTTTTTTAAGTATTATAAAAAACACTAATTAAAATGCTTGGTGAAAAGGTAGGTCATTTTTAGAAATCAGTTCTGACACTGTCAGTTGATTTGAATAAGTTTATATTTAATACAAAAAAATACTGTATGCACTGGTAATTTCACAACTGATTTGATTGTGTTCAAACCAAGAATCGCTCACAGGATTCAGAAGGAATAGAATGCTGGTGAATACATAGATAACAACAAAAGTGAGTTTTTAATATATATAAAATAAGTAAATCTTAAATGCTGCATTAGATTTGTGCCTCACACTGAGTCAGCAGTATTGCTGTGTATGTGATTCCATGAATGGAGCGCAGAGTCATGAACTAGAAAGGGAGGGTTCTTCAATTCTCTCTGAAACATGCTATTCTTCTTTGTGTTTCAAAAGGGTCTGCAAAGAGAGAAAGAAAGAGACTAATAGAGAGAGAGAGAGAGAGAGAGAGAGAGCAAGAGAGAGAGAGAGAGAGAGAGAAATAAAAAGAGATACAAAAAAACTGTGATAATGGCCAAGGTTTCCATTCCCGGCTTATTGTTTAAGGGGATATTAGATACATGTTCTTTCACATTTCTGCCAATTTTATATCATTTAGAGGTACACATAATTACCCAGTACCTGAAGAAAGGGATCAGCAAAGTCCTTAGGCCCATGGCCGCTCTCCAGGGTGCTGAATTCTGGAGCAGGAAGCTGAATGGAATTCACCAGTGCGATCACTATCATACAGATAACACAACCATTACAAAATATATTGTACTCATATATTTTGTATACTGAACTCATCTGAGACTTCAGCAAAGGTGAAATACCTGTTTTGCTTTTAACTGGGCATTTTACTCAGGCCTATAAGGCAAATCAATACTTTTCATTTAACTGGTGGATTATTAGTTTTTTTTATAACCCAACACATAATATGCTATATGTTTGGAGGATATTACCCCATTTCCTCTTAATTTAGGCATATGTCAGATCCCATCTTTTAACTACTGTTCCACTAACACATGACAGCTGGCATGGGGCTTGCACATGATTCCTCTGAGAATCATGAAGCCAACTAACTCACCTTATCAAACTCCTGCAATGTCAGAGCATAGCTGACCAAATAATCGGTAAAGTGCATCATCAGCAAACATGCAAACCACATGTTACCTCAGTATACTTGTGATGTTGTAATTGACCATGGACAACTGTGCTCTCTTGGATTTCTGATCATGAACACTTGAAGCATCACTCTCAATTTAACAATGATAGAACATGTTTTTTTTTTTTACCATATAGTTTATTTACAGTAAAAAGACTATCTATAGACCAATAATATGTGTATGGGCATTTCTATGTGACCCTTCTGCACATATTGGAACCGATCTACTGATTTTCCATACATTGTATCACAGTATTATCACTCTTTTTTTTTTTAAAAGGAAAAGCAAGATTTTGATAGTATTTCTGATTGCTCAGGATCATACTTCAGATTACTAAGGCAATTAAACTGAAGAAGAAGATTTACAGGCACTGCATTCCTCACATGCTTTAAAAACACCATATGTCATCATGTATAGAATACAAGAAAAACAAGAAAACTAAACTGACCAACAACAAAAGTGACCATAATTTAATTGGCACATAATACAGAGTAAAGTTAAATATGAAAGATTGCAGTTGTATGATTATAGTTTAGATAATCTGCAGTTTTTGAATGTTAGGCAGCAAAGACAAACAGTGACTAATGTAATTCCACCCCAAGAAATTAATACATTGAACCCTGGGACAGTGCATCAGCCTAAAATCTCTCTACTTAATAAACATAGGGGGAAAAATGTTGCAAAAAGAAAAGATGTGGCATGAATGTAGTTTAATGATAATCAGAAAGACATCGAGGAGGTGTTTTGTTCTACTTTGGAGAGAGACATGTGGGTCAATTACCCGAGGCGCTGCAATGAATATTCCCCAGAGTGTGTGTGTGTCTGCACATCCATGGGGACGACAGCAAGTTAACCTCCTGTACCAACCGTCTGTCTCGTTAGTATCCTTTCTGCTTTCCACAAGGTGCACGCACACACACACACACACACACACACACACACACACACACACACACACACACACACACAAACATTTGCTATTCTATAATAATAAGGTATTTCCTTTGCCATGTATGCTCCTGTAACCATAACATCTTTTGCCTCTTGGCTAGCCATGTTCATCATTGGATTTGTTTGTGATGTCACCCTACACAGTAATGATAAAAGCTCAAATTAAAGTAGAGACAAGGTTTTAAGAATTTGACATTTTTCATCAGATTTATTTTACTTAGCAAATGTAGGAATTTTTATTGTGGTATTTGCATACAATATTTCACTAAAAGCATTAGTCAGCTGTCAGTTTTATCACTGTTCTATCTCTGGAATGCAGTTTTCCAAGCAGGGAGCTCACATCATCTCCTTTCTCATCAGCCTGCTAAATACTGATCATGACACTCTACACACAAAAACCCAACAGTGTCCTTATTAATTTTATATCAGACTTGCTGCGATAAAATCACTTGCTTTTACAAATTGAAAATGTCAGGTAAAACAATTTACATTCCACCAGCAGAACTGAACAGCATTTATTATGAGAAGGTAAATTAAAAAGTTGCAGGTTTTGCATACAGGGTCCAACTATATACTCACAATATTTACTATTGCAATTTTCTTACAATATAGGGTCACAACCCTTCCCCCAGCACACACACACACACACACACACACACACACACACACACACACACACACACAGAGCTTCTGAATATGATCTTTCACTGTGTTTTTTTTTTCTCTCTTTCTCTCTCTCTCCCTCTCTCTCTCTCTCTCTCTCTCTCTCTCTCTTTCCTCAATTTCTCAATCACTTGATAACTGGAGCCGAGTGTTTACCTCACCATAGCAGATTTAAATGCAGATCAGCGACTGACAAATAGCTTTTCACTCAAGACGCCCAGCCTATTTGTTAAAAAGAAGACAGACACACACACACACACACACACACACACACACACACACACACACACACACACACACACACACACACACACCCTATCTGTAACGTTTACTATAAACAATTTTAACTTATGCATCAAAAATGATGGGTTGAAAGTTGAATTTGTTTTCCATGGTGTATTTTTTGGGTCTAAGTGTGAAGACAGATGAGTTTGACATTCTTAATGGCTTAGCAGGAATTATGCATAAGTAGAAAACGTCTACAGCTATATAACCTCCCTAGAATAGAGAAAAAATATCATACTTGCATAAATATGACTGTGGCTAAGCAGCAGATATCTTGAGTTTAAGAAAAGGACATATGGATCAATGAGTCAATTAAGTTAAACACAAGTATGTCAGTTTTGTGAAAACAATACACTGCTCTCTACAATGCTCATTTCTTTGCCTTATATTGAATTGGTTCCTTATGTAATTTGACTTGTTTACACCAAATAAGTATTTTGACAGCTTTTCTCTTGCTTTATTCTTGTTTTATGTTGTGAGTTTATTCCAAGACTACTAAAGACAGCTGACCATAAGATTTGTATGTGCTTTCTGAGCATCCCATTTTACATTTAGTCTCCATTTCCTGTGATAATGACCTCCAGTGCTCTGGGTTTCACTAGATTTTGGAGTGTGGTTGTGGAGATTTGTGCTCATTCAGCCAAAAAAGTGTTAGTAAAGGCAGGTACTGATGTAGGGTGAGGAGGCCCTGGGTGCAGTCAGTGTTCCAGTTCATCCCAAAGGTATTCAGTGGGATTGAGGTCACAGCTCTATAACAGGCCACTGAGGATCTTTCACTCCAAACCATGTAAACCATATCTTTAAGGACTGGCTTTGTGCATCGTCATTCTGGAGTTTAGGTGAAGAGAAAATGTAATGCTACTTAACTGCTGATTGTAGACGAAGTCAGATTCCTTTACAATGTCAACAAAAATGTATTTGATAAAATGAGTATAATCAACTATAATTAGCTGTTAGCTGAGCCTAGATTTATGCAGTAATGCTATCTAGTGCTTGCAATGTATTCATACTGTGCTGTCCCCCCAAGTCAGAGCACATATTCTCAACATGCAAAAGCACATACAAATGAGTTTCCACCCAGTAATGATTCAAATTGTATATGCATTTCTAATTTTAGTGACAGTGTGATACATTTAATTGCCCTTTACGCTGCTTAGGATTGAAACTCATCCTAGATAATGTCTGTAAGTGAGCTCTTTGTATTCAACATGCTCAGCTGGCAGGAATAGTATTCATTTGTCAAAGCTGTCAAGTTCACACTATGAATGGTTGTGCAAGTTCATCTTAAGAGCACACACCATTTTTACACACTGTTTAAAGCCACTTACAATGCACATACTGTACAAGCGTAAAACAACTTTCCAGGAAATTGCTGCTCCTCTTTGTGGCTCCCAGCAGATTCTAATGAGCTGCAAAATTATAAAGGGGAAACAAAGATATACATGGGAGACCCTTAATGTTTGACAGAATGAGAAGTCAATGGGAGGCTCTTCCATTTCTTTCCTCTGAGTCACTTTGGGGCCATTTGTTTCCTGGTGGACTATAACTAATATGGAATCAGGGGCCTGCACCAGAGAACCACAATGAATAATGCACTTAATGATGTTTGCACTTGAAAATGAAGCGGATATGGTGGCTTTGCTTTCCACACCCAGGAGGTCAAATTACAATGTATGCATGCAAGGCGTACTTAACCGCTCATTCAGTTTACCACAAGGTAAACAAAGTCTTTCATGTCAATGCTAGATTGAAAGTCCATAGAGTCCAGCAACAAAACGTATCCAGGCAACAGCAATGCTGTGGTTAAAAATTGACATAGATGAAGTGCAAAATAATGACAAAGACAAAATATGCCTGAAAAAAAGCACAGATGATGTAAGCATGTAACTAATATGTAGACAGCATGTGTAGCAAATGAAAAATTTGAATTGTTTCAGTGTGTTAAACTCATGTTAATTAAATATATTTAATTTTAAGATTGTGCTTTTCCAATTTGACAGATTTGAGAGAAGAGCCACTTCGCAAAAAAAAAAGAATATATATATATAAAATGGAAATCAAAAATATTGAATAAAACCTGATAATCTAAAATGAAAATGCCAGAGTGCTGCATGAAACCAAAGGTTATAAGATAGAGGAATGCAAAGAACCTCTTAGAGAGTGATTAATCAAGCATTTACTGTACATACTGTACAATTAACAAGACTTCCTGATTTTATCATTTGGACAACCAGTGGTTTGTACCTTCATTGTTCATCAAAGCAACCAGTCTGAAGGTATACATTCACCACTAGTACACTGTTTAGGGCCAATTGATTAAACAAGCAGACTTTACTGCAATCTTTTCAATGTGCTTTCACTTCACTGAGCTGCACATACCAAGGTAATTTTATATATGAAAAAATGGACACTAATGGACAGTGTATCTTTCTCGCTACATATAGCAGAAGATTTATTTTTAATTCTCTTAAGGGCTTCATGAGCATGTGTCCTCTGAAGCTAAAATGATGGTGATATTAATGCAAAAATTTAATTCCTTAAAAGCCAAAAATATTTTAGTTTGAATATAAATCCAGAGCAGTTTGTTTCTTGTCCATTTTTCGAAGACAACAATTTGGATGGAGATTTGGATCAAAAAAGTTTCAGGTAAGAATGATGAAAGTATTTATAGACTTTGCATGTCCTTCCGAATAACTCTCTGCTATGAGATTGTGTGGGATTAGGTTTCATGGAAACAAAAACAAATAAACAATCAAACAAAAAAAATGAAAACTGTTAACAACTGTTTTATAAATTTCCTAACAAACCTCTTAGTCTAGAATATTTATAACACCTGCTTTTAAAATTTTTAAATATGAGGCACTGTAGGAAAAAAACATTTATGCAGTTAATTATTGTGTTATTTTCCCCCTAGTAGACCCTTGGGTATTTTGGTAATTGTCATGTTGAACGGCATGATTATGATTTTACTGTGGGACTGGAATGCTTCTTGGTGCAGATGAGATTTTGAAATGCTGCATGGGGCCTTACAGGTCTGTTTGATAAGTCATGGTGATTTCAGTAGGTGGCCTGACAACACATATGTTTAAACATCATTTTGGTTAAAAGCACTCTCAACACCTCCTAATGCTTAGGAGTGTCTCATTATCACAATGACATTTTGTAAATGAAACGAATTTCATATGGTACTGAAGCCAATTACAGAAACATAGTTGTAAAAGGAGAAAGATTGCAGGTGATCAAAAGCACAAAAAGCTTTAGTGTAATACACATGCAGTTCAAAGCCATAGGTAATACGTTTTATTTATTTTTTTACCGCACAAGTTACTGTCATTTGTGTTCTTGTTTTTTGTGTATTTGGAGGTTGATTGATATGAAAACTGTTCTACAAAATCTACTTTTTGTTTTGTGTGTCTTTGCACTGTTTCTTTTTTCCCCCCACTGCTCAGATACTATTGCATTAATTACAGGAGTAGATGTTGACCTGCTGTGGAGTTATTGGCTGTCACACCTTCTCTAGTGCTCATAGGTCAGAAGCTAGGTTGTCAGCTGGGTACTGCTATTCAACAACATTTCATTCCTTTAACCCCAGAATGTCTCCTGATGGCAAAGCAGTAGCAGAAGCATCTCCCTGAATACCCTTGTAACTGAGTCTTGGGTTACATGTTAATTCCCCAACATTTCTCTTTGTTTCTCACCCACTGTCAAAAGCTGCTGTTCTTAGCTTATTCAGTCAGCTCTTTCAGGGCTTTCTGCTGGTTTGTTCCAGCTACTCCTATATCCCTAAGGAAGTGTACAACTGATGTTTCAACAAAGTCATGGCATTCTATTTCTTTTGCTCCCAGGCAGCTTCTACAACTTCCTCCATTGAAACTTTTAGTTTTATGAGAAGCACCATTTTTAGCACTGCTGGACCACATCACTATGTACACTATATGCAGCATACAAAAAGACTTACGTTGGTAATCTAACTGGGGAATTAGAGCCAGATCCTGTCGAGATCAACTGTCTTTCACCAGACCTGGGTGAAAGGAATTATCCTTTGTGGAACTCTTGGCATGGCACTTGTGGAACACAATAGGCAACCCCTTACCTTCTCTGATAAATTGGATATGATGACAAACTGTTAGAAAATAACCTCTATTCATGACCTCTATAAGCCCATCCAGCACTTTGGCCAGCCTGCTCAAGTCATGGTCGCCTTACAAGATATGTGGAAGTATTGCATCTCATATTCTGTGAAAATCTGTATGTTCGACGACCACATGTTGTGTATGATATGTATGATGTGTATAGTATTTTAGCAATATGTATTATGAAGTATAAAATTATAATCATAATATTTAAAAGGCATTTGTCAATAGATTGTTTTGGATCATTTCTTAAAAATGTATTGAGTTGAAAGAAGACAAGCAATGTATGCCTAAAAAAAACAACAACTATGAGACGTGATTACTGAACCTAATTATTTAGTATTTAGGGAGAAAAAGAGATGAACAACAGCTAACCTAATTCTAAACTCTTGTGTAGTGATGAAATAGAGCATATTCATTTAACAATGTAAGACTGATATTCTGGAGCTATGATAAAAAACAGGTCAGAAAATGACACTAAAAAACACAGGTAAAACTCCAGAGACTGGAGGAAAAAGAACTCTACAGATTCTTGCATTATGTGCACACTGAAATCCCAGGAAAGGGCATAGCAAATTATCTGGGGTAAAGAACTAAGTTTGTGCGTGGGTGTGTAGACCTGAACTATAGTATGTAGCTAATGTGCCATTTGGGCAATGAAATACAAGAACAAGAGTTATAAATCTGATCCATGCTGCAACAGAAAGCCAGCAATATAACTCACATGAGAGAACTTTGTGAGGTTATGAACCAAGCAGCAGCATAATAAAATAATCTGTAGCATAAGCAATAGCAGCACGTAATGTTGCTTTGATCAACACTGAACATTACTAAAGCTTGTAAATATTTTTCAGCAATCAGAAAATAATCTTGTTCATGTAACATGACTAGACAAATCAGGCAAGACTCCATGAATCTAAGGCTCTACCCTAGGTATTATTTGAGATCATGTTTCCTGCTTTTCATGTTATTTGGATGAAATGACATTCAATGAAAATAAAATAAAAAATTCTCCAGAACTGTAAAACAGCACTTGTGTTTTAGTATCAAATACTTATTTTTTTTAAAGGAATTGAGCCATTTATACTTCATTCTGTCTGTCTCTTTTTCTTTGTGTTCCTCTCATAATTTAATGTCTCAGTGTACACTGAAACCAACAGTGTATAGATAATAACTGTGTTACTGGTCAAACTAATCATGTGCATGAACTGCCCGAAAGTGTTCATCACACACTGACAGAAACAACACACACACACACACACATACACACACACACACACACACACACACACACACACACACACACACACACACACAGACACACACACAGATAATAGGTGTTGAAAATGTGTTGCCAACATTTGTTCCCCTGTCTCTGACAGCATTGTTTCTACTTGGGTAACCACAGTGCTGCATTTGCTTGTCTCCTCTTCTGTAGTAAAACCGCAGCAAGTACACAGTGAAACTGCAGGTTGAGAATTCTCATTTTCTTGTCCTAGCACTGTTGTGCCACCGTTTCCCCTTAATGTCAATGTGAAGTGTCGTGGACTGGAAAACGGAAAGTGGCCTTGAAAGCTGAAAATGTGTACCACCGAATGTGTATGAATAAATCAAACTATGATTTTCAACAGGTTTATTTTTTATCAGTACTTTGTTTTTTCCGCAACAGTTAAAAAAAAATATATTACCAATTACACAGGGATTATTTTTCAAGCATTTACAGTTTCTTTAATTGCTAACATCCATTTATGTTTCAAAATAAGCTTGTTTCTCCATAACACTGGCAACAGTTCTCACTTTGAAAGCATCTATTTTTACTCACAACATACCGACCGAAAAACTCTAACAACAGGAAGCATTGTATAAATGATGAACTTTTACCTATACATTTCAAAGGATCTTTCTTATAAGTATTGAGTATTTCATTCTAGAATAACACCTTTTGCATATAATACTTTATTTGTGAAAAAAAAAAAAAAAAAAAAAAATTTTAAGAAAACAGAGGTAAAACCAAACAATTCCAGAGTTGCAATGGTAATTACACAAAAGTAAATGCATAAACAACATGTAGTCTTATCACACATGTTGCAAAGTAATGTAAGGGTTCTAGTCCTTTGTCTCTTCTGCACTGGCCCATGAACATCACATTTCAGTATTTTCTGCCAATACATCCTGGAAAGTAGCTTCTGGAATGTCTTATCCATCCCTGTCAGTCTTTAGGACAAATGTCACCTCACTCTGCATTTACTTCCTGCAGTAAAGTCATCTCGTTATGTGGATTATGGTCCTAAACCTTCACCTCCATGCACAAGAAAACTCTTCTATGGGGTTTAAGCAGGGGTATTATGGAGGTGGAAATGGGATGCACAGCAAACCAGTCTTGAACTGCAGCAGAGTTGTGTAATGCCACATTGAACGCTTGGGAATTTTAAACCTTGTACCTTTTCTTTTCTGCTGGCACAGGTCAATTATGCAGGTAATCTGGAAAATAAAAAATTGCTTCTTTGATAGAGAGTTGTTTGGGCAAACCCTCATTGGACATTGTGGCACACATCATGATGTTAGCTTTTCTTAGGCCTGGGACATCCACAGTTACTCTCTGTACAATCGCATCATTTAGCATTTCTGATTCCACTTGCAATTAGATGTGTTTGAAATGATTTTCTTCATTTACTGAAGATTTTCTATCTATAATTACTGTAGAAATGCATCAAATTTCCCATCATTATGTTTGAATGTGTTTTTGGAAGCAGCGTGTTAGGATTTAAAAATGTGGTGAAAATATATTGCGTCTTGCAGGTGATTGCGTATGAATAACAAAAGAGTTCATGAATTTTGGGAAAATGTGATCATTAAATGCATTTTGTGTAAAAGCAATATAAAATGAGTCACACAAGTTTTTACACTTTTGTTTCAGTAAATGTGTGAAGAATTTAGAAAATATGTAGCTTCAATATGGACCTAAGCATGTTACAAAAAATAAATGAATAAACAATTTAATGTTAAAGGTGGATTTTAGTTTTTAATAATAATAATAATTATACTGCAATATATCTCACTATTTTTGACTTTTCTGAGCCTGTCAAGTCCTTCTTTTGACCCATTTTGCCAAAGGAAAGGAAGTTGCCTAATAATTATGCACACCTGATATAGGGTGTTGATGTCATTAGACCACACCCCTTCTCATTACAGAGATGCACATCACCTAATATGCTTAATTGGTAGTAGGCTTTCCAGCCTATACAGCTTGGAGTAAGACAACATGCATAACGAGGATGATGTGGTCAAAATACTCATTTGCCTAATAATTCTGCACTCCCTGTATGATTGCAGCCTAAGTTAATAAAAAGATATACTGTAGACTTATTATAAATGTTTACAGTATATTTTTTAGAGAAGCTGTGTGATGTGCAATTAGAGCCCTAATTGGTTTTACACAAACAGAAACTATCGCTATGAACAGAATAAATTATTTGATATTAAAGGTTGTAATTTACTGCATTTATTATTATTTTTTACATTTTATCTTCCATATTTATTTTTTTTTTATTAGAAATGTCAGAAAGGATTCCCATAGTTCCCAGCCACGGAAACGCAATAAACAAACAATACATGCAATACACAAGAAAAGGCGTTTTACCAAGGTTAGAAAATATATACATTTTTGTATAATTTATGTTCGATGCTCAAAGTTGTATGAAAACAGCTTAACACTTATCCATGAACAAACAATCCTGCAATGAAAATGTACATCTGACAACACTGGTGATAGGAATAACCTAGTGTTAGAAAGAAAGAGATTTATGCACTGGCTGCGACTAACTGTCTAAACTCTAGTAAGAATGTGCAAATGCCATATGCAACATTTTACACTTATGATATCTCACCCTTTTTTAGCATTGGCTTCCTGTAAGCATTTTTTTGCAATCTTGTGTTAAATACATATGAAAATGAGAAATTTCTGTTATGATCCATAATTTTGTATATAATACAGGATTTTCTGATTACTATTACTATTACTATTATTATTGTGTACAAACCTAAAATATGGGTATATGTTTAATAGAAAAAATCTGAATATTAATTAAAAAAAGAGCAGTAGTCACTATTAATTTGTATTTTGTGGGAAGAAGTTGGAAGTAACAAAGTACACTTTTTTTTTTACTTTCACTCACAAATTTTACACAAATATCTGTGCTTTCTACTTCTTAAAATTTCAAACCCACATATTGACAAGAAATAGGTTGATGGGCTGAAAACGGTAAGAAAAATAAATATTGACATTTCACCAAAAAACATTTTCCTACCATTTTCAGCCCATCAACCTATTTCTTGTCATTGTGTGGCTTTTTTAATATACTACTGGTGTATAATTTCCAGGCTCTCACCCACCACAGATGTAGGCTAGTTTACAAAGCTAACAACGAGCAGGGCAGAAGGCAACAAGAAGTATGGGGCTAACTTAAATGAGAGAGGGAGTCAGTGATGTAGACTGAGAACCGAGACATTCCTGATCACCGGATCATCATAATCTTTTCTCTGCTTGTGTTTTATATGATAGTGTTCAGCCTGGAGACATTCATTAGGTAACACAATTTTAAATTCATGTTGTATTAATACATTATTATGTTGTGAGGTCCATTTTTCAGCGTTGCACTAAAACAGGTGGTAGTAATGGCTACTTTTTTCTTAAGTACATGTCAGAGCCCAAAACATTTTACTTTTACTTGAGTAAAAAAGTGTAGTCAGTACTTCAACTTTTACCAGAGTCTATAAAACCATAAGTATCTGTACTTCTACTTAAGTACAGGATGTATGTATGTTTGCCACCTTTATGTGTTAGTGGTTGTTTAGTTAGGGAACTGTTGCACCAACCATCATTACTGGCTTCTTCTATAATGTGCATAAGGTTTATTGTAAGGCATATTATCTTTGGAATTGGTAAATATTGTGAATGTGAGAATGACCTTGATTTGGCTAGTTGAAATAATACAAAAATAAACAGTTAGAGTTAGTAAAAGTCAGTTATCAGTGATTGTACCCAAATTGTAGTTATAGGCATATGTAGATTAGATTAGATTATGATTATTTTTTTTTTATTATTATTACTATTATTATTATTATAAGTGGTAATATTAGTAGTAGTAGCAGTATTATTTTTTAACATCAGTTTAGTTCAAGAATTGTACTTTCCAGGTACAATGCTTGAACTTGTACTTTCCATTTAAAAGAAAAAACACAGTCAAGGTCACTGATATCACGTTTTCCCCCAGTTTTTGTTGTTTAATGTGTACATAACAGAAATGCTGATATTGCATTGCTGCCAAATGTTTGATCGATTGGACAATTGCATGAATGAGCAGGTGTACATGAGTGTTCCCAATACAGGGGCCAGTGAATATGTATCTGACTTGCTCAGTGCTGCAGGAACATTGCATACAGTGAACATTTATAACAACAAAAATTCAGTAATTATATGCCTATATAGTATGTATGATTATACAAAGCCTTGCAAGAGCTGGGAAGAAACAGACCCCATTTTTTACCAAAGCTATTTATTTTCAAAAACACATATATAAACAGACACAATACTTTCCCCATAAGCATCAGACAGAATCTTATAAAAAATCATACATTTCACATACCTTTTTTAATATTTTTTTTCTGTTAGCTGTCAAAGTTCAAAGCTTTAGAAATATTCCCCTCCATCTCTTTGAAGTACAATGAATGCATCAAGCTCTGTGTAAAATGAAATATAATAGGATGAAATTTGGCTATGTTTGCAAAACAAAGATGAAACGATGGTACAGTACACAAAGCCCATTTATTATGAGAAAAAAACAAGGACATGTTATTCATATCCGAAATCAACAAACTAAATAAAAAAAATGGTTAAGGAGTTGAATTGCAACGTGTCCATGATATTAAAGATAATGATGCAATCCTAAATTTTTGGTAAAGACAGAATACATTTTTTATTATTACAATATGGGATATTTACAATGCGGAGTCATGCTTCTCTTTATAACTTATAACCATACGCATCTTCATAACTACATGAATTAACTATGAACTAAAACTGCATTAGTAATTCACATTTAGGCCCTAAATAAAGGTTTATTTTCAGCAAGTCTGCACTTCATACTCATTCACAACCTTATTCAAATTCCTCACTGCTGAGATTACCTCTAGCAATTAAATGTCCCATGCACACACTCTTGCCCAAGTCTTCTTGTTTCTATGCAGAGCAGAATGTTTTGTTTCTCATTCAGGTGAATTTGTGAGTATGTGTGTTTGCAGTCCAGATGGGGAACCACAGCTGCCAGTCCCTGGTGTATGTGTGTGTGTGTGTGTGTGTGTGTGTGTTTGTGTGCGTGTGGGTGGGTTTGGTGCCTGAGGAGAAGGTCTTGATGCCTAATTTATTCCAGCACACACTCAGGCTGCATTTGGGGATGTTTAAGAGGGACATATTTTTTTTGTTTTACACCAGAATGGTTTTTAGGTTGTGCGCGTCAAGTACGCTTGTGTGTAGTGGGTGCTTGGAAAGACATTTTCTATTCCTACTCTATTTATCTGTCTTATTGTCACCCTTTGGCCTAAATTGCTCAGTACATGTCAACTGTATTTGATGAGAGATGCAGGAGTAGTGACTAGGGTCAGAACACAATGTCATTAGCTGTAGGTGTATCGGTTAAAATTTTCATGTAGCAGTGTTTGTATTTGAATATAAACCCATGCCCTAAATGGATTTAAATAATAATAATTAGTCAATGTACCCTGTCAGCGTGGCCTTTTCCCCACAAGCTTTTTATTTGAGTTGCTGTGAACCCTTCTAGCAGGTTGAAAAAATATCTTTAAACATGTATTTGCTAAAAATGTAAAACAAATAATCTGTCCCTACCTGTCCATATATAGGGGGGTATTCATTTTCAGTTACAACCCACTACAAAAAACGGAACATACCTCATTTTACCTTACTAAGAAGAATTTATTTAAATATTACATAAGCACTCTTGTGCCTTATAATTAACAATTTAAGGAACACAAGTCGAGCAGCTAACATGACAAAGATGGATGAGTCTTTGCGTATAAGTTAACCGTAATAATGTTAGGGCGAGTAGTACCAGCGTTAAACACGGATTTATTTTCATCTCGTGTAAATGAGCACAAGGCATATAATTATCATTATACTCCCCTTAAATCCTTACTTTGAAGCTGGCATACAAAATGCCTCTAATCTTTGACCTGATTCCAGTCCGCCATTGTTACAGCTAAGCAGCAGCTTTGAAGGGAGGGCATATACACTTATAAGAACCCTTAAAGCTTGAATGAAATGTACTTTTGAATACAGGCGCTTCCAAAAATACATTTTAGAAACCCTCATCTCCTTTGTCAGCTCTTTTTTTCCCCTCAAGCATTGCAGTCCTCTTTTCTGTTAAGAAGCAAAAACTTCAAATGAAGGTTTGCTGTCTGACATTATGCTGGAATCAGTGGCAGACCGTCTCAGAAGACTGTGAAAAGACAGCAGATGCACTGTATATTCAGCCTCAGACACCCTGCTGGCTAGCATTTTACAACGTTGCATCTATATGTATTCATACAGGCCATGTATGGAATGTTAGGGATGGTTAGGCAGACTTAGTAAGCATAGCTTTCGTTATTAATTCCTTGTGAAATCACACTGAATCATTAAAATTTCATTTTTTTGTGAGATTCAATAGTGTGGATTTTCAATTTTTGATGGTTACACCATGATCCCAGCAGTCCTCACCTCATTCAATCTTTGACTTAACATTTTCTGCAGTGAGGTTGTTAATGTTGTTATGGTTGGCTTGTGTGACCACAATATAAAAAAGACACAGTCATAAAACAGTGTTAGCAAACAGTTTCCACTTATTATAACAATAAATAAAGATAAGCGCTTAGAGGATGCCTAGGGAGTGAATTGGAAAATGTTTGAAACAGTGAGCATGAGAGAGTGAGCAAAAGAGAGAGAGAGAGAGAGAGAGAGAGAGAGAGAGAGAGAGAGAGAGAGAGACTGTGCAAGAGAGAATGAGAGAGGAGAGAGAGGAGAGAGAGAGAGAGTGATAGGGGAAATGTCACACCCCTTTACTGCACTGACACAGCAGGACCAGAGAGAGTGCATGCAGGCATAAAAATGCTGTCTGGCAAAAAGAGTCATTTAGGAATACTTTAAAGCTTCGGATGACTAGATAATCTGATCAGACAGGATCCTGGAAAAATGAAAAAAAAAAAACAACAACAACAAATGGAGTCAGTTAGTGATACTCTGATTTGCAGAATTCATGCTAATTCTTGACATACACTCACAAAGGCCAGTTTCTACTTTTAGAAGTTTATATTTCTGACTTTTGTTTGAGTGAGGGCTTGTGTGCATGATTTCGGTCATAATATTATATGACTCATAATATTTTCACTTTTCCTGTCATGCCAAAAATATTCATCCATGATGCTGCAAGATTGCACTAAGCTTTTATATACAAAAAAACATAGTGTTTTGTTGCTATCGTGAAAATTAAGTTGTGATTATTAGAAAATTACTTTTTATGCCAAGATTACAAGAAAATTAAGTTGCAATCATCAGGAAAACAAAGAAAAAACAACACATGGCCTTATAGGGCTCTGGTAACATTGACAGCTGTGGGAGTCACAATAAGTTGTATATGTGAAAACATGTTTAGGCTTTTAAAGTTAACACAAGTCAAATGAAGACAAATGATATTGTCAGTGAAAAGATGGAAGACTTTAATAACCCCTGCCATATTTCGCTCTATATGCATACATTAAAGATAGATCCGTTGAGTGGATACTGTTTAACTCTGTACGTCAAACTTTTCCTTCTGATTGCTTTACCAAACACAAGATTGCTTTGTATGTGCTTTTGTGACTCTAGGGGTCAAGATTGTGTGTGTGTATATCTGTGTAATAATGATTGCTTTTATGTTGTATTGCTCTTGTCTAACTCTGTAAGCTCTGCCCACATGCACACTCACTCACCAACATAACATAATGACATTCAGCAATCCAGCTGCAGACCCATGGAGACGCTCTGGAGTCAGACACTTGTGATTCTCATCAATCTTTCTGCAGTAGTAATCAGGTGGAGAGATGATGAAAAATGTGCCTGTCAGACCAACATGTCTCTCAGTCAGGAAGTTGTGGTGCACTCTGGGAAACGGATATATCCCAGAACTTCCCTCTTCAGTCTGGAGGTGAGAAATGGACAGAAGATAATATATGGTGCATTTGGCACAATTTTTCACTTCTCAGATTTTGTTTTCAAAAGATCTCCTCCCAGCTCTTCTCATTTTAGTCACAGGGGGTTGCAGTTGAGACGTGCTGCTGTAGGTGCATCACGACACTGCTAAAGTTTTTTTTTTTTACAAGTTTATTCATCTTCATTAGCTCTGCATTGTTTTATTTCTAATACCATGCTTCTGGGCTTTTTGATTTCAGCCTAGGCATCATTTAAATAAATAAATAAATGTGTTTTTAAATGTGTGAATAATGTGTGGGGAGTTTTTCTTTTTTTTTTTGCTGGAAAGACTGGAGTAAATTTAGTACATCACTGTACAAAATAGATTGCAGCATGGTTTTGGGTGACAGTCTTAATCTCAGTTCAAAGGAGGCACCATTTTTTTTTCTTTCCTCTTTTCAGAGAAACATTATATGCCAGCCACTTTAAGCTGAATAATTTAAGTCTCTCTGTGAAATGTGAAACTGCAAAGAGAAAGAGAAAGAGAAAGAGAGAGAGAGAGAGAGAGAGAGAGAGAGAGCGGCCTAAAGGTCCTTCCTTCGATGCCGTGCTATTTTAGTCTATAACAGAGGAAGACTATTCACACTGAAAGGGCTAACTTTCATTAACAGTTCCAGTTCACCATAGGGACCTTTTGAAATTTCCACATTGTCAGAAATTAAGCGTATATGGTAATATGTTTTGGCTTTGAGAGTGTGTCTAAGTTTTTTAATACTAACTATGGTTTAAATACTGGAAAAAAGTGTGTTGAATAACTGTGTTATCGAAATAGGCAGAAAACAATGTGTCATTTAGGGTATTCCAAATGTCATTGAATTGTCTTTTGTAACTTTTAAGGGTATTCTCCTGGGTTGAATGTGACCTTTAATGGGGAATTTGTTGCTTTTCTCTGTAGGCTATTTTCCAGTGACTCAATATGAATCATTTTATGATATGCTGTTTGAGAATTTGCAGGATGTGCTGAGGCTATATAGGTATTTCTGATACTGCAGTGGATTTTGTCGGCAATGGGATACACTTATAGAACTACAGACAGGTGACAAATTGAAGGAAAAACCTGTCTCTCTTATGCTGTGGGGGCAATTTGCTGGCTTGGCTCAAGTCCATATCTGCATGGCAGAATCAATGCAAACTAGGGATGTAATAAACAGATAAGGTGCTCTAAACAAATCCACAAAGCAGATATAAATACTACATACACTACTTTTGTTTTTAAAGCTTGACAGAAAGCTGCACATTTAAACTTGGTGGGTGCATCAGGACTGGGATCCTGCATGATGGAACAAAAAAACAAGTAAGGTGAGTGCGATTTTTTCTTTTCTTACTTTCAGCATTGGCAGGTTTTTGCGAAACCTTCAACTCAGAAAGTGATGAAAAAGACTCTAAAGCTAACCCCAAAAGGGAAATGTCTTTTCATCAATGTGAGAAGTTAATAGTAGTGTGCATGCATTTCATTTTTTTTTTTAAGGTTTATAGGTTTATAGAAGTCTCGAAAAAAAAATTTCAGTGTGTAGTGGTAGGGAGAAAAAGAAATTCCAAACAAACAAAAAAAGGTACAAAAAATATAACCCCTTTCAGTTAAATATGAATATGAATATGACTACATATACATATTATATTGAGACACTAAAGAAACACAGATAGAAAAAAAGATGCCAACAAATCATAAAAATCTATGCAAAATGACAGTGAAACTGTTCTGATGGTTCGTGGTGACCCAACAGTTTATTTGGACATTTGCTTGTATGAAATGTTTTGCTCATCTGTAGATTTGAGATTAAAATATAGGAAAGCTTTATGAAATGCTGCACAGAAGGGAGCAGAGACCTCATTAATAAATCAGTGGTGGCTCAGTGCATGAGGTTCTGAGCTACTGATTGGAAGGTTGAGAGTTCAAATCCCAACGCTGATGAAATACCAATGTTAAACCCTTATGAGTGTCCTTAAAGTCTCAATTGCTCCAGGGATGCAATAAGCTCTGTTGCTCTGGCTCCCAATTCTCCCCAGACATATTACTCTTTAACAATGTGTCTCTAATTAATTTTAATATAAAGACATTTAAAACATGGTAGGGCAAACAGAAATTTCAAGGTTTCGAGATACAAATGATAGGATTCAGAAAGTTGGGACAGCTTCAGCATGTTCACTAGACTCTAATCAATCTCTGCCATGAGGATGAAATAGCAATGTTTTTGTCTTGCTGTTAAGCAAGGCAACCTGACTGCAAATCCCCAGTATGGCCCATCACTCAGCCTGTGGTAAATTAGCTTTCCCTTGTGTAGCATTGAAGTTGTGTGATTCTGTCTCAGCAGGAAGTCACCCTGCAGCACTTCCAGTCAGCTCTCATATCTCAACTAAGGTGTCACATGGCTCGGTGGGTGCACTGTGCTCCCAAGAGCAACACCTCTAGCCTTGGCGTTATGTCCCTTTAAAAAAAGGCTTCTCCACCTGTTTTATCTGTCTCAGCCATTCCGTGTGATATATTGTTCAACCAGGTGCCGCCCAGCATATCATTTGAAGATTTCTCTTTCTCTTATCTTATTCCCTCAGCATGCCATCAAAGCAGAAACATAAGAAAATTTAACAGTTCCAAATAGAAACCTTGGTTTTACTTGTTTCTACCTATTTCATGCTGTAGGCGTGAGGAGTGGGTTTCATTTTACACAACCTACAGGAGATTCCTCTTTTAGATCACCAGAGCTTATGCATCGTTCTTTCTCGACTTGGTTTTCCTTCAATTTGTTCCTTTTGATGGATGGCAAACATTAGCTTGGTTGTCCAGGTCCAACACACTCAAATGGCTTGGGTGGTTTAGTGTAGGTGGTTTAGAGGCCAACAAAATTGTTTGATACACACACACACACACACACACACACACACACACACACACACACACACACACACACACACACACACACACAAATATAGCATACAAACAAAACTCATTCAGTAATGCTGTTATTTACCATGAAAATGTCCACATCTGAAAGAGGAGATAACTGGATCACCAATACAGACATCCTAGTGTGGATAGTCGCTGTGTTCCTAGCATTACAGATGGCAGCTGCACCTCAGTAGGTGGGAGTGGGAGTGTGACAGTATGCTAATTAGAGAGACAGGAGTGTAGACAGTGCATCATAGTAGAATCCTAAGATAAGATCTTAAAGTTATTTCTGGAAGAAATTAGTTTATATTATTCAAAACTTCAATCAATGGTGCACACACACACACACACACACACACACACACACACACACACACACACACACACACACACACACACTGACAGGTCCCTGTATTTGTGCTTTTAACATCATGGTAATAATGTTTTGCTGGACTCATCTCCTCCAAACAAAATACAGGGTGAATAGACAAGTACTTTTGTGGCCTTGCTTGCTGCTGTCTTTCCATTTAAAGCCAAGGAGAACAAATATTTGGGTTTTGTTATTTGCCCATTGGTGTAAATGGTAGTCTGAGCAAGACAGTGTGGCTAGATCTATTTGTTTTAAAGGCTTTCAGAATGATGTTCATCATACCTGCTATTGTATTTCACATGTACCCAGTGTCATCTCTCTTTGTTAGCAAACAGGCTTACTTACTACAGTCTCAATTTGACCTTGACGTAAACAATTATAATATGCTGTTCACAGCTATAGTCTGGGCTAGTATGAAATCAAGTCCAACCTAGCTGCCTTATACCAGTTTGGTATAAGGCATTTTTTTAAACACAAGTTCTGATCCGGATGCTAATTTGCTTTGAAAGAAAGGAACACATTAGCTTTACTAGACAATTTATAAAAGCTAGCCCTACCACTCATCAATTCTAATTCTGAAGCCATAGAATGTCCCAGTTAAACCTACGGACCAATCTGATTTTTTTTTATGAATTCAAATGAGTGAGAGCAATGTGAATGGTTTGCATTTAATTTCATAGAAATGTAAAAAAAACAAACAAAGAAAAACAGTTCTGCATATTGTTTTAACTTGCATAGGACCATGTTGGAGCTCTTAAAATCGACATTTATTCTGACTAAAGCCGAGCACTGCTAAATCAAATAACCATACAGACACAATGAGGCTAAATCTTTGGTTCACACTTGCAATCATATCGGTTGAATAAATCAGATATCCTTAATTGGTTTTATTAAAGATTCTATTAGGTTAGAATGGAAAACACTTCACACCTTACTGGCCATTTCTTTGTCTGACTTTTTCTTTTTTGCTATTCATTTATGTTCTCTGTATTTCACGACCGTGTGCTTTTTTCCCCCCATACTCTTTCGACAGGACAGAGTTAAAACAGAGACATAAGTTTATCAAGAGAGGAAGTTGTATGAGGTGAAAAATAATAAACATAAGAAAAAGTACAAGAATAAAGATAAGACATGATTTTTCCTGGATTTTACATGACAACTGATCATTTTGAAAAACACTCCAGTCAAATGTTTGAGGAAAACCTTAATGGTTGTGTTCAAATTTACACAACAGTGGTTTCATGGCCCCCAAACATGTCTCAAGAGTCAGAGAGTAATATTTGTAGAGGAAGGAGGCCAGATCAGATGAGAACTCAGATAAGATGCACTGTGCATAATTGAAATTAATGACTCAAAAGAGGATTCCCACACCTGTAGAAAGTCCTGCAGGAAACAAGGGATTTCTTTCTTTCTTTTAAGAATATTCCACTTAGTCTTGAATGTTTTTTGTTTTCAGAATAAACTAGATTATAATATAGAAAAATATTTCCATACCTTATATGAATGTTTATATCTCATCACATAAAGCTAGTTTTCCAATAGGTTTTCCTTTGTAGGGGTCCTCTGAATATGAACACACTGGCCATTGGCCAGTCCACCCTGCCACTGGAACAGATCCTACTCATTATATTATTTAGCCTCTGGGATGGTTCCAAAAAGCCGGATTTGCAAGGCTGTTGCATGGTGAAACCAGACCCATTTGCCTCCTCTTTTTACTTTTTCATTTTGTGCTATTTCTCTTTATTTATTGCTCATTTTCCTGAGGTTGTGCAGCCATCTGGTATTGAATGTACTTGTGAAATAGATGAGCTGTGCTGCTAGCAAGGACTCCTACCTTTCCTGCTCAAGGAGATCTGCCAGGTGTTTACCACTGCAATCCATCGTTAGAATGACACTACTGGAGGCATAGCAGACACTTGTGCCTTGTCACCTGAGAGTCTAGATTTAGATCTCTCATCCATTATTTTAAATGGATATAAAAAAAAAAATGAATGCTGGAATTGTTCACAGGATATTATGTACATACATATTCAAATTCACATACAGTATATGTGCAGTATGTATGTTTCTACCAACTCAAGGTTCCAGCATTTTTTTTAAATACACTAAGGGATGCAGTTTGGTTGTTAGTCTGGCATACATCTAACTAAATGCACTATTTCTCCTCTAACCAGGTGTAGGCAGCTGACATTAAATAGATATTTATGCAAAGGTCTGAGTTTAGTGGTTTCTCTCACTGTGCTATTTGAAAATACTGAACACTGAAAGAGCGTGGGCTGAGAAGGTATGATCATGTGCAGGAAAAAGAGCACAGGAACATGCAAGCAACAAAAGAGAACAAATCAACACCTGTAAAGTGACAAGAACTAAGGTGGGACTGGTGGATTAAGAGAAATAACATTTTTTTCTGTTGCTGTATTTCTTAGCTCTGCTAAGGTGCTGACCTCATTCTACTTTCTTGCTTATTCACTCAAATTATGCACTGTCTACTTATTTTTTCCGCACGCAATTTTGAAGGCTGTGCCATTACGTAGGACAAATAACGGACCTGAATTAAAAATGTCCCAGTAGTATTCTTTTTTGTAGAAAACACATTCTGTGTGGTACAGTTGAGATAAAAGTTACACAATAAACATGACATGGCCATCATATTTCTTAAGAAGACCAGTGGGATCAGAGCAGCTGAAAGTGTGTACATTTGTATTATTATTATTATTGGTTGTCCAGTTGGACTGAGAAATGACATGGTCTGAACAGGTTGAAATGAACAGAGAGCTCAAGTGACTGTAAGTAGGTTGGCTGTGGGAGGGATTTATGAGCAACAGCAGAATATATGTGTAAGGGAGACTGTAAAGTGGGAAAAAAGAAGTGAAAGATTGATGCTGAATAGCCACTACTACGCATGGCAATGTATGCTGGACAACATGGTCTCACACTTGCAATTTTATAATATTTCTTGACTTTTGACATACATGAAGAATTTTTGAATTTTGTTTTGAAGAATTTTCTAACTGCATCTCTGAAGTTTTATTTAATAAATATACCAACCAGGACTTATTCTGATGCCAAATTTTTGCATCTCAATATTACAACGGTTATTAAAACAGAAAGAATACAATACAAAAATAGGCCAAGAAAAAAGGGTTGAAACACAGAGAAGGAAAGATATGGAAATGGCCAATCCAAAGAAATAATCTAGACATGAGCACTAGACATGAGAAAAAGCTTCACATTGTGTAAGTGTGTGAAAATACCTTTTATTGATCAGGACTTCAGTTTTAAATGCTTCAGAGGCAAAAGCATGGCCAATTAGGAGAGTCAACACCTGTGTAGACAGGATAGCTAGCTTCATATTAATCTTAAGATGACTGAAGGTCTTTGGTAACAGTTTTCTCTTGTGTTAAATATTTTGTTGTTTTAAAATATAGATAATATTTAGTATAATGTATAAGAAGCACAAATGCAACATTTAGCTAGTATATCACCACAAACTAGTTCGATCTGATAGCTAGCTGGAGCTTTTTGATATATTGTTGATCATCGAGACAAGGTTAATTTCAGCAAAGCTTACTTGGTTAGCTGTGTCAGTTGTAGACACATGAATAAATATTTGTTTGTAAAGTAATTATTTGAGTAGTTTTCAACCGCTCAAAATATTTCTCACTAACCTTAGTCATTTTCTTGACTATTTTTCTCAGGTCAGTTTGTTAGTGGATTTTAATAAATAATTATTCATCGCTCAGATACCCACAAAGTGCATAATTGACAGCAATGATAAAGGCACTTTCATAGGAATCTAAAATGTCATTATTTGCCCTCTTGCTTTTCACTCAACATCCAGTCACCCCCATCGACCCCCCCCCCAACCCCCCCGCACACACACACACACACACACACACACACACACTCCCTGAAAAAAAAAAATATCACCAATTGTACAACTCTTTGTGAAAGTCACCTTCAAAATGATCAGAACTGCAAGACCTCGGGAGATCTTTCTTCCCCCTTTCTCTCTATTTTCTGGCAGTTCTCTTTTACTTTCTAACATATGCCCTTCCTTCACAGACCACACTCTTTCAGATAAAAATATATATCGTATTTTTCGGACTATAAGCCGCTACTTTTTTCCTACATTTTGAACCCAGCTGCTTAAACAACGAAGTGGCTAATTTATGAATTTTTCCTGGGTTTTTCCAGGTTTCACAAACTTCAAGCCAAAAAACTGAGCAACATAACATTAGACCAATGAAATTCCCGAACAGAAACGAAAAATCACCTGTGTTCTGAGCAGCATGTCTTCGGGAGAAAAAAACTTTTTTTTAAACGCATGATGATGCCAAAAGATAAACTCTTGAGAGAAATAGTTGTGAAAGGAAGGAGGAAGACAGTGAACAATGACTTACTTGGTCGGCTACTGTTTAGATACAAGCTGTTGTAGCGCGTTGAGTCTGTGTGAAGGGAGAGCTCGCTAACTCCAGTTGCAACAGAAATCATATAAGCAGAGACAGCTTTCCAAAATTTATGTTTTTTAATTTTTCTTGGCAACAGCGTTACAGGTTAGTCAAAGAAACTTAAAAATGAGCATCAGAAAATAATAAGGACATATTCCACATCTTGAACACACATTAATACCAGGAAAATGCAGTGGCAGGCTATTCCCAAAATACCGCTATGCTCTAAAGGAAGCGCAACTGATTTCACTCGTTACACCGTGTGTAACCTGTCTTTCTTTAAAGCCTGTGAAAAGTTCATTAGTGTAGATACCTGCGGCTTATAGACAGGTGCAGCTTATTTATGTTAAAAAATTAAACATTTTTTTTACAATTCTGTGGGTGCAGCTTATATATGGGTGCTCTTATAGTCTGGAATTTACGGTATTTAGGTCCTCTTCCTACTTTTCAGCATCTCATTGCTTTCTCTGTGATTTCTCCACTTGTGAATCGGAGTTGTTGTCCCAGGGTGGCTGGTGATTTATACCTTACAGCTAATTTAAGATGGCAAAACTAAACGTTCCACAGTTAAATTAACTGGGCTGAGAGAAGTATGACCAAGTCAATACTTATTGAGATCGCTAGTCTGACAGGAGCTGGGTAGAGCTCACTCATTTCTGTAGCCCCAAGGGCTAATTGCCTGCCGGCAAACAGAAGCAAACCTTATAAGCAATGCCTGCAGTACTGCAATGCAATCACAAGAGCAAGAACAAACACTAGTTGTTGCCCTATACTTTATTGGATAATTAGGAATAAATAAATTGGTATAATCTTCAGTAAATTGTATTTTTATTATTTTCAGAACATTATCTGTCTGGAGGATGTCATTTTAAATTAATGTGATTTTAATTAATATATATTTTTACAAAATCTTGATACTTGAAAACATTTGGCTTGAACTGCAGTAGATTTCAGTCTTCGGGTTTCAGTTCCCTTCAGTGTGCAATAATAGTTCTGATGTGTGCAAGCAATTTATTTTTAAACTTCAAATTCTAATAGCTTATTCTTAGTATATAGGCTTTCATATTGTTATCATACTGTTAAATTATTTTTTTAACAAAATAAGTCATAAACAGTGATATTCTTTTAGTCACATAAAAGGACAGGTCTGGATTGTGCATGTTCACCAGTCAACAGTGTGAGGGCTTGAAGACTGTTCATTACCAGTAGTGATTATTGTGTTACACTAAAGTTTTGGTTGGTTATGGATTTCTGTAGGTTGTGTGAGTTTTTTTTGTGAATGTTTTTGGGCAGATATTGGATATAACATATGCTCTAAATGGAATATCCAGAGGCTATTTTGAAAAGTTTCATTACCACATGAAACACAAGCCTGAAAAACAGAAAAATAGAATGCAAAGTTAATAGTCTGTCATGTACAAATGTAACACATTATTATTGCTTCAAATGTACTGATGCTGGTAGAACAACATCTAGCAGCAGTTAATAGATACTAAAGTATAATTCAGCACCGAGTACTCCGCCTAATTATAGCCTTTTATAATATTGTGCTAAAACACATTGCTTTAAGACTGACATCACTAAAAGCGTGTCATGAAACATGATATTAATCACAGTACAGACCAAAAGTTTGGACACACAAGGTGTTTCCAAACTTTTGGTCTGTACTGTAATTAATATCATTAATTAATTTCTTTATTTTCATGACTATGGAAATTGTAGAGTTACACTGAAGGCATTAAAACTATGAATTATATAATTCCAAATGTGTTAATTCATAGTGTTGATGCCTTCAGTGTGAATCTACAATTTTCTTAGTCACGAAAATAAAGAAAACTCTTTGAATGAGAAGGTGTGTCCAAACTTTTGGTCTGTACTGTATGAGTTACAGATTATTCAGTAATATAGAATATGTGCAGTGATAAACAGTGCATTTGTTACCAGATATTGTCATGATTGTTGCTATGTTTAATAGCATGCTAGACAGCTGCCATGTTTATACATAGATGGACAGCCTACATATACCCAATTTAAACATAAATTTAAACAAACATAAAATCTGACATTTTTTTGCTGGCATTTCTCATGACGATGATCATGGTTAAAAACAGACAAGGCAAAGCAACAAAACAATAAATTGAGGAACTATAAGCATTGTCTTTAATGTACTTGTGTTTTACATTGTTCAAACAGGAAAGAGGATTAAATTAAAAAGCCATGGATTCAATTAAAGGCAGGTTTATTAGGGTGTGAGGTAGGACTAAACTGATCTCAAATGATTTTTTTTTTTCATTTTGATGTATTTATCTAACAGTATTTGGTAATCAGATTTATTAGTATATTGTTATTGGTAAATGTAAAAGCCATATAAAAAGACAGTCATGTTTATTTTTTGATAAAAGACTTTTCCTTACTCACTCACTCACTCACTCACTCACTCACTCACTCATTTACTCACTCACTCACTCACATTATTTTAGAGGACTAATGAAGGAAATTCAGGTGCACAGATAGAAAAGGTAATTAGCTTAATATGCAATTCCCAGTTATTAAATATATTTGATTAAATATGCAGAATTGCAATCATGCTAAATTTCTGATCTCTACGAGATGTCCTTGTTATGGTGCACCTGGCTGCATGTAATAAATTACTCTCCAAGATGAATGACATCCTTAAGGACAAAATAAAAGACATTTAACGAAATAAATATGTAGGAGGGTTTGATATCAGTAGAGTTCAGTGCCTGTATTTAGTGTATGGAAATACTGCTAAACTGTAATATACTAGGGCCTTCCCAATCAGCTTTCTCTCTCTCTCTCGCTTGCTCTCTCTCTCTCTCTTCCTCTCTCTCTCTCTCTCTCTCTCTCTCTCTCTCTCTCTCTCTCTCTCTCTCTCTCTCTCTCTCTCTTTCTCTTTTTTACCACAGCTGAAACTCAGGCGTGGGATGATAAGTCATCATAATTAACCCATGCCTGCTGAGGATTGGGAGGCTAAGATTAAGAAGAAAGTGGAGTTGTTTTCAGTACTCATTATCTATCTACTAACACTTTTGGTACAGTGAAATGGAGCTTGGGTGTAAAGTGAGGAACTGGGAAATTGGAAGAGTAGGTGGTGTTGGTATGCATGCCTAGAAGAAGAAATGTAGCACATGCATTCATAATGAAGTTACATTACACAGTGAGTTTCTTTATAGTATACACTAAATTAGTCTTTCTTAGCAGACTAAGAAAGGAAGAACATTGCATGAATAAGCAATATTCTGTTCTCAGTACTTGGCAAATATAGGAAGAGGCATGCAAATCATATTTGTTCTTCAGTGCGTTTTACTTTAGTTTTTAATGTTTTAACCAAATGGTATAGAATATAAACCCTGAATTTAAACACAGACAATAACTCAATTTAGTGATTGCAAATGCATCACAAACTTACATTTTAATCAATAATAAAATGTTTACTATAAAATCAATACTTCCAGCATGAGACAACCTTGTCCAGAGAGAACATATAGAGTACACAAAGAGATCTTTGAAAATATTGGCACTAAGTGCTTTCAGGTTCAGCATTGTATGGGTCCACATGGACTGGAAAGCACAGCTGGTCTTTTAGCTTGTACCTGAATGGCCAAGACTCAGGGGTATCAGCCCCAAACAGTGCCCATCTATGAGTGTTTTAATGAGGATAACCCCAGCCATGCCACATCTCCAACCCTTTCATTATTTCTTATCCTTCCTTCCTCTTTTCTAATGGGATCAGCTATTATACAATGTATATTACTAGGTATACACTCTGGGAATCACAGGGCATCATATCCAATCACACCTAAACAAATTCCAGTTTTTGGACAGTGGAAGGAAACTAGAGTATCTGGAGGAAAACCACATTGGTAGTAAACTGAGTTTGGGAACAAACAGTGCCACAGTGTCACTCGCTAAAATATCCTTTTCAATAGAATTAGAATGCACGGGGACAGTTTGGATAAAGAATAATGGTGTTGGAATAAAGGGGAAAGCAGATGAATGGGGCACAGCAAATATTCTAAGGAAAACCTGGCTCCAGCTGAGTGAATTCATTTCCACATAGCAAGCTGAAAAATACTGCATAAATCCAGAGCTTATATGAGGTCTGGCCTTGCCAAAAATAAATATATATTTTCAGATTCTGCTCTGATGCACCACTGCAAGGCAAATTTGTGTGAAAGACTCTCTCTCCCTCACTGCCTTCCTTTCACATTCCTTTATCAAACTGTACTATGTAAAATTACTCTCTCACCTTGTCTTGTCTTTATTCCTCACTCCGATACTCCCACCCCATGACTTACGTTCTATTTGTCTCCATTCCTGAGACCTACTGCTAGCTGCTAGCTTTAAAGAGCGACAGAAGATAAAAGATTAGTGTGCACAATTTAGACCAAAGGTGACATGATAGAGTGCTCTGCAAAGTGTTCCTGCTGCCTTGTGCAATACGCTGCTCTCCCTGGAGAAGTTCAGTGCGAGTGCCAAAGATAGACCATCTCTACACCACACATCTGAGCATGGCAACAACAAAAAGAAGTTATCATATATTCAAAAAATTCCTTCAATGGTACAGTCCAGATGGACCATACTATGAACTTTGATCAGATAACCTAAAAAAAAAAAGGCTGTGTAGATTGCCTTCAAAACAAACATTTGTCATTTTATATGTCTTAATAAACAGGCTGTCTGCCCTTTTAGACTGCAGTCTAATCTTATTTTAGTGTAATCTCCCAACATTTTACCTGCTAGAAGAGTTGGAAGTGGATTAGTCCTGAATTACTAATTTCATCTTAGAAAACAAGCTATAGAAGATGTTATATTTAGTTATACATTATATTGCCAAAGGTTTGTGGACACCTAGTCATAAGTATGGTATAGGCTTTCTGAGCATCATATTCCACATTTAGTCCTAATTTTCTCTTATAATTCCCTCCATTTTTGTTCATTAGCCACAAGGGTGTTAGAAAAGTCAGGTACTGATGTAGAGTGAGGAGGCCTGGGGTGCAGTCAGTTTTCCAATTGATCACAAAGGCACAGAAACATACATGAGGGTTTTAATAAAAAGAAAAATGGAACTTATATTTCATGGAGGCTGCTTATGTTTAATGTAAAGCCTAGATTATATAGCATTTCCAAATCTTTGGAGTTTGACCAGCAAGGATTTGTATGAACACCATAAAATATACATTTGGGAATGCACCTTGTAACAATTCTTTAGCAGTGTAAAATTGTAAAGTTCACCTTTGCACCAAAAATATCCACTGTCTCAAAACTTAAATAAAATAAAAAAATAAAATAAAAAAAATAAAAATAAAAATAAAAATAAATAAATAAATAAATAAATAGTCTCCAGACTACTGCTATATATTTACTGGTTGCCCTTCAACAGATGCATCAAGGTGGCTCTACGTAAACAAATGCCTTCTCATGCCACAATATCTATGTAACAATTATATTATGAGCCTTAGCTACATTATAAACATTAGCCCATATGGATCCCCTTAGGCTAATTCAGAAACAAAATACAGCTGATGTTTTTTCTGAGCCTTTTCACTGAATGAACCTGTATATAGATCATGCACATTTCATAATTCACCTGTAGTGTGCCAGCCCACAGTGCAAACGATTTTAGCACAATGAAACCTGCACTCTGCTTTTTTTCATGCTACCAAATCTATTAATAATATGTCCCTAATTTTCCCAATAAGCCTTAGGTTTATCTGCAAAGAAAAAAAAAAAACAACCCATTTCCATATATATATATATATATATAATTATGATGAAAAAGTATTATTTACAGCTGTTTAACAGTTCTTTAGTTTTTTGGTAAACCATTATCTGATATTAAAAAAAATCTGTTGAGATGCTATATTGACATTTCAATATATGTTCTTATTCACAGAACAGTATCTGGCTCATCATTTGACAGATGTGTCTGAGGAGACACATCTGTCAAAATATTTGTACTGATAAGGCAACTGGGCAATATGATCTTTTTTGTAGTGTATCATCACACCTTTTGATATCCTTTCTTTAGCTTGCCATAATCCTAGTAGCATCCAACATTTATGACATCATTAACTCATTTGTGGTTATACCTCACCTAGACTGAGTATAGAGAACGTCTCTAGCTTACGTATGTATGAGAGGCTGCGTCACAACTCTGAGTGGCAGGAAAGGTCCCCGAACCTTTTCAGGGAGGATATAGACAGAAGGAAAGCAGTCTTATATAGACAGGTAACTAAGGGCCACCTTGGACAAGGGCTCGAAGGGGGGCTCAGACAGAGCTACCAGCACAATGGCCAAGTCCCACACAGGCACTCTGGGTCGCATCTTGGGCCTCAGCCTCCGGCAGCCGCGCAGGAAACGTGGCACCAAAGGGTGTTTACCCAGTGACTGCCTGACAGGCAGGGTACAATAAGCCACGATAGGGGACACGTAACCCTTCAGGCAACTCTGTGGCAAACTGTTCCTGGATGAACTCCCCCACCTGGTAGAGAAGATCCCTCCTGGGATTAATTTCCCAAAGAGGTCCCTTGAGGAGGGACACCAGGTCTGTGAACCATGGTCTGCCCAGCATCAAGGTGCCACTGGGAGGAGACAGGCTACTTCTCAGCAAATTCTCTCCAGAACTCCCAGGAGCAGCGCAACATGGGGGAAAGGCGTACAGGCATAGCCTCTGCCACGTCTGTACCATGGTGTTCAGCCCCAAGGGGGCTGGGTGAGTGAGAGAAAACCAGAGGGGACAGTGCAAAGTCTCCTGAGCAGCAATCAGGTCCACCTGAGCTCTGTAACATCTCCATTATATCTGCTTCATTCCCCGGGCCTCGGCCCTTGCTTCGAAAGGGTGTCTGAGCTCCGATTCAGGTGCCCCAGGATGTAAACACCACTCAGTGAAAGCAGCTTTCCCTGGAAGCACAGGAGGATCTGCCATGTCAGCATGTATAGGGGGCAAGATCAGAGACCCTGCTGGTGGTTGATGTACTAGATTACCAATGTGTTGTCCGTATGGAACAGCACATGACAATCCCTCAGATATGGTGAAAGTGGTTTGATGCCAGAAACACAGCCAGCAACTCCAGGTAGTTTATGTGCCATGTGAGGTGTAGCTTGTTCCACTGACCTTGGAGTGGCCATTTATGACTGCTCCCCACCCTGTGAGGGATGCATTCATTGTTAGCATTATGCAATGACTAGGAGATCCCAAGATGGGGCCCTGAGACAGGAACGCAGGTTTCTTCTACATATCTAAGGCTCGAAGGGCTCACCACTAAACCTTGATAGTTTGGAGCGGATTGCCTTTTCGGGAGAACCCTCTGTCTCTGAGCCACCATTGGAGGGGTCTCATGTGCAGAAGGCCAAGTGGAATCACATTGGATGCTGTCACCATGAGACCCAGCAGCTTCTGGAAAGTTGTGCCCACATAACAATCGAGTCCCACACTATGCCCAGTAAGATGGTTCTCTGTAATGGTATTTAGTCTTAACCCCAGCTCCTTCATGTAGGCAAGAATGACATCTCAATGCTGGACTGCCTGAAGCTCTGATGGAGCTAAAATCAACCAATTGTTGATTTAGTTCTGAATGTTCATGCATTCATGCACTTTGTGGAGGTGCGGGGTGAGAGCGCCAGGCCAAATGGGAGAAACCTCCTATTACCTCCTATTGGTAAGCTTCACCCGTGAAAGCAAACCTCAAAAACCTTTTGTAAACAGAAAGGGTGGCTATGTGGAAGTATACGTCCTTTAGATCTATCATGACAAACCAATCCTGGCACTTGACCTAAGACAGGACCTGCCTGAGAGTCAGCATCCTGAACCTGAGCCTCACGAGTGAGTGGTTCAACGAGCGTAGATCTAGGATTGGACGCAACCCCCCATCCTTCTTCCAAACAAGCTGGGAGGGGCCATCGGTGTGTTTAGCAGTAAAGCCCAGAAAGATGCCTTTATGTGGCTACTAGGGCTGACATGTACCGGCCTGTGGCCTTAGCTGTTTCTTTGATGGCCCCAAGGGCTAGGTTGGCAGTGCAACATAGCTCCTTAACATCGCCAGCCCCAGAGCTAAATCCCTCATCCATCTCCCACAGCAGGTCAGCCTGGTATACCTGCAACACACATATTTGCAACTTACGCTGATGCGTAAGCCTCGCCTATGAGAACCAAAGGGGCTCACAATGGTTTAGTGGACAGTACCGGGGCCTTAACAGATGATGCCACGCCCGGGGAGAGAAAGCTAGCTAACATCTCTTTAACCCGTGTCATCACCCCATAGGTGCACTCTTCCATCCCCACAACTTTCACGTACAGCAAAGTTTTTTACCTCAGTGTGCAGATACAGGAAAAAAGGCAGGCCCT
Source organism: Silurus asotus (assembly GCA_024362625.1). Classification (NCBI taxonomy): domain Eukaryota; kingdom Metazoa; phylum Chordata; class Actinopteri; order Siluriformes; family Siluridae; genus Silurus; species Silurus asotus. The sequence continues at coordinate 5,415,235 of MU551603.1, forward strand.
GGCATGGAGGCTGTGATGCAGGGCGAAGAAAGTGCTCATCCAGCTTGCTTCCGCTTCTAATCTCAGCCAAGCTAACTCGAGCTTGGACACTGCCCTTGTCACTACTTTCAGGAGCTCCTCATACAGCACAGGCTGGGAGGAGTCTGTGGGCTTGCTAGCTTCCAAAATCTCTCCCTCCTCGGAGACGTGTTTTCCTCAGGGAGCAAGCGCTCGACCCGGCAGGTGAGGCCGGAAAAAGGGATGCACCCATCTCCATGCCTTCTGCCAGATCCGCCTGCGAGCCCCGCGACATCCGGCGATGCTTTGCCTCAGCAAGAGTGGGGCCTGAGCCACGAGGGAGGGCACTCTCCTTGAAGAGCACTCTCTGGGAGGGAAACGTGCGCATAGCCATGCAGCTACAATGTGTGCAGTTGACTCCCTCAAGAGCTGGGGTTGCCCCCCCCCCCCCACCCCAAATAAAGTGGGAGCAAGGAGGAACACACAGACAGAAATTCTGGCTGCTTCCAACACTCATGCTTGCACAGATTCACACACAAAGCGCTTACCTGATCAAACAGAAGCTAGCATGCGCATTTTGTAGCTTCCTGGTCGTAACGTCACCCCAATGGCCTTGCTGTTGGTAGGATTTCACACGTGATTCAATGCGTGAGCAACACGGAAGCATTCCCAAGGTGTGACGCAGCTAAAGTTCCTGAACGGAAGCTCGTTTTTTGTGACAAATATGTGAACACCCAACCATTAAACTTGTACAATCTTTTTCCAAAATCGAGAACATTATCTCTTCCAAACCCTTTAAAATACACCCCTTTGTATTTTTATAGAGCGTCTATGCAGATGACACTTCTGTTCCATACTTTTTTTTCTTTTAGCAGCAGACACTTTTTACTTTTTTTCTGGCAGCCATTACAACATCAACACCATGAATCTTAATACCTGGGCTGTTGTTCATCCCAGGAGATGCATCACCCATGGCAGGATCTTGTGATATCCCTGGGCAACTCTCAGATCTCACCATCTGTCACTGCACGCAACCCTGGTGTAACCATGGACTGCACTTTTCCTCTCACATTGCTAGTCTGACATGCTCCTGCTGAGTTCTCCTTTACAAAATCAGAAGGATTCGTGCATTACTATCTACACAGGCCTTTATTCAACCTTTATTCAACCTTCTCAAGCTACCCCACACCACTCTATTGCTATGCTCTCTCCACTGGATTTCTGTAGCCTATAAAGCCAAAAAGGTCCAGCACCCTCTTATCTTAAAGCACTTATCACCCCCTGCTCTACACATGTTCTCTCTAATCTTCTAATATTGCTTTGCTGGATTTTTATGTGCTTTGTGTCTCAACACACATTTGCCCCATTCTATTAGTTTGCCCAGCCTTCCATTAAGTGGCTGAACTGTTGTTGCTCTTAGACACTTTCATTTCACAATAATAACATTTACAGTTGATAGAGGCAGAACTAGCAGGGAATAAATGTCAAGAAATGATCAATATAATAGATGGCATCATAAGACTGTTTCATGTTTAAAGTCTCTGAGCTCTACATTGCATGCTTTCTATTGACAGATGTTTTAGATGAAGCTTTGCACAATGCTCTGAAATTATTGTATTAAACTCAATTTTTATTTAATCATTATTAATAACAACTTTATCTCAAATCCGGTAAAAGTGTATTCGGAGCCTATTCTGGAAACAATGGCCATAAAGCAACGTAACATCTGGAATGGAATTTGCAGGGCACTTTGCAAACACTCATTCTCACAGATAATAGCATCCAAAATAACCTGCCATGTTTCTCGAAAGAAACCAAAAACAACCTAGAGAAAAGATGGGAACATAGCTAGAGGTGTAGAGGAATGAAGTAATTTGTTACTGTACTTAAGTAGATTTTTTTGGTATCAGTACTTTACTTCACTATTTATTTTTCAGACAACTTTTTTCTTTCATTCATGACATTACATTACACAAATATCTGTACTTTCTTCTACCTACATTTCAAAAACTAGAAAAAAATGCTTTTCCCTTTGACCAGTAAAAAATAAATAAACTTCACTGAAAAATATTTTTTAATCACTAAACATTTGTTTTACTGATGCGCCAAGTTTTAAATCAGCACCAAAATCCATAATGATGCCAGATCTGCAAATAACCCTCCGTGGACAACAAACGCAGTTTTTGTAATTTTTCCTCATAACGCTAAAACAAACTTAAATTACACTGTCTTTTTTTGACCATACAGAGAAGAGCAATACATCAATAAAATCTGTAAAAAGTCTACTATTATTTTATTTACTTTTACTTTTATTAACAACAAAACGCTTTGCTTTTGTAAAACAGACAGGGTGCGCTTTCTGCCATTCTGTCTCTCTGTCATCTCTCTTCACAGACACATAAATAAAACAACCTGAATCGCAGAGAATACTTAACAAACAGACATAATAGATATATAAGTAAAGCTTGAAAAGCTTGAAATGTCTACTTTTATATAAACCAAATCACATCAAAACAAATATTCTCTTATTATCAAATACATATGAAAGTTAGGAAGAGTTTGTTTCTCCGGTATCACCTGGAAACATAGCAGAGTTCCGTTTGGTGTCCTGATAAGTGTTCTTTAACTTCAGTAAAAAACATGAGTATCTCTACTTCTACTTAAGTGAAGGATGTGTGTAATTTTGCCACCTCGGCTCCACACAGAGCTCAGGATCAAATGGGGAACCAGGAATTGTGATACTGTGCCACCTGTGCTCTGTTTACTAAAGCAAATTCATTAAATTTGTGATTCCTCAGGATAAAAACCTTGGCTGTGTTTTTAGACATTCTGTCACCAAAGAATTGAGGGATACACCAAATTCTAACAAAAATATTTTGTAGTTTTATTGAAGTTTTTTAGTCAGAGTTTAATTTACAAGGGACTTTATCTCAATGTTTTTAGACTACAATAAACACCTTATGGAATTTTCCACACTTTCACAATCTGTCTTCCACACCCTCCTACTCTCACACTTGCACTTGCCCTGCTTTATTTGAGCTCAGTTTGACGTGCCTGTTGTATAGGGTGGATAAACAAGAAACAGTGACATGCATGCCTTATCATTTAGAATAGAATCACATTCAGTATAAGGACCAAGATGGAAGCTGTTTCACTCCATGTTGCCAGGTTGGCTTGGCTGACGCTTTTCGACTGCACTGCCAACAAAAGAGAACTGCATGATATTTATTTAAAGCCTAGTGCTAAGAGTTAAAGCACCTGCCCATGTGCTGATGGGAATAAAGTGCACCAACTGTTTCTTTCCCCCTGAGAGGAATAATAGGAGAGTAAAAGGATATAGAGGGCAAAGAAAAGAATAACAATAAAAGGAATACGATAAAGAGAAACAAACAATCAAAACTACACAGTAAGGGGCAAACGCAGGAAGAAGAGGAATAAGCAGGGCACAGACAATACAATGACAGACACAGTAGTGTGGCGATGATGTTTATGAGGTGAAGGTGAGTGATTTTTGCTGCTGGGAATTCTGAGATGAGAATTTAATTGGCCATTTTATTGAGCGCTTGTCTGAGTTGGTGTTTTGACCAGTGACATTGTACTCATTAGCCAGAGAGTGAACAGGAATTAGTATATAGAGGACGAAGAAAATAAAAAATTATATTAATATGTAAATTACATACCATTCCACTCCTACTCTCTTCATAACCAAAGGGATAATTGATAACAACCCTTGGCACTTATTAATATTTTGTACTTATTACTTCTTGTATTCTTCTTACTATTATTACATAACTAAGGATTTCTCTAGTGTATTCTTGGGACGAGGATGAATGATGGGCTTAGAAGAATTGAATCTCTCTCGCTTCTGTACTTTAAATCTATAATTTGAATAACCTGTGGAAAAAATTAAAAAGATAATGTAAAGAATTAGAAGAAAATGATTGGGGGATCTTTTTTTTTTTTTATTGTCATTGTAGTCAGTAAGTAAAAACTGGAACGTTTACACTTAAAAACCCTGCAACCTCAACAATATGTTTTTTTGATGAATTTTTTTTTTATCTCCCCATAGATGTAGAAGTTCCAGATCATGATTTTCATTTAAGCAGCAACCAGTATGGTGCATATTATATGACCAAGTGAGATGAAAAATTCCCAGCTGTGTCCATTTCAATCCATTTGAATTAATGGAAAAAATTGGGTAAGAGGTTGTGGGAGGTTATGTGTAAGGGAAGATAATCACTGCTCTGTATTTCCACTTATACTAAGTAATCAATCATTGAAGGCTGAGTGATTAAAGAAATGGAACAACTTGCAAAATTTTATTCTGTAGGAACCCCTAAATGAGTTGTTTTTTAGATGTTATATACACAAAAATGCATCCATATAATAAAATGAGTAAATAAATATTGTAGGAATGTAGAAATTGGAGCTATAAGATGACCACTTTGGTAGAAAGAGATAGTTGCAAACTAGCTGTGTTTGTCACAAGCTGTCCACACCAAATATCCAGAATCTTTCACCTCCACCAATTCCACTTATCTGATCTATGCCATTTACAAGTTCACCAACCTTCTGATTGGACTTGTCTTGCACTCTTTTAAAACATGCGTTTTGTTTGCTCTCACTTCTTGCGATTAAAAGCCTTTTTCACTTACCTCCTGGTTACTACTTTTTTGCTTAATAAAAAAAAATAATAATATTAATAATAATAAGCATCATATTCCTTTGCCTTTGGATTGTTCTTTACCTTTATTGTCTAACTGCTTGAATTGATTGTTAAGCCTAATATCTGGATTTTGTATTTTCACTTTGGTTACTGATTTATTTATTTTTTTGTTTATCCAGTGATGGTCTGTTTATAAAAGTTTATTTCAATTGCTCAGATCTCCAATGATCTTGTTAAGATGGACTATTAGTTTTATAAAGTGCTGAAGAACTACTGAATCGGTTTCTTTTATATTTACATTGTAGGAAAGTCAGTAGTATTCTGCACAGAAACATCCTGCAGAAAGATTTCACAGTGTGCTTATATAGCCTTATACCTGACACAGGCAAACTTCTGAGCTTTCCATATAACTTGAAACTTCTTTGTTTAAAAAAAGAAAGAGAGAGAAAAAGAGAGAGAGAGAGAGAGAGAGAGAGAGAGAGAGAGATCACATTAACATACAGTATAAAGAAAAGATGGCCAAAGTGTGCTTCTGCTAAACCACACCCTTTCTGTTTAGAGCAATACTATATTTTTTCATACTCAAGGTTTCATGTTCATTGTTTATTTTTTATTTTTTTATATTTAGATGTTCTTAACACAGGAAGGAAATGATTTGGAATTGCTTTATTTTCTCTCCAATCTACATTTGCATCATTTTCATACATAAATCATGAAGCAAACAAAGTACAAAAAAGTGTGATTCAGAAACAATATGCCAATTAGACAGCTTTGCAGAAAGGGAAGCACCAACATTAGGCTCTTTTGATATTTTCTCTCTACTATCTCTTTTTGCCATAGCTCTCTAATAAACCAGAACTAATTATCTTTAAGCACGAGTAATCGTATATCAAACCAATCAGGGGTGGTTTCTCATTTCCACATCTCCAAAGAGGGAACAGACATTTACAACTAATAGTTCAGCTTGTAATGATTTCTTTGATGGTTTAAAAACGGTTCTGCAAATATGTCACACTTGCACATTGCCTTTAGATATCTTTAACACAGAAGACAGAGAACATAATTGCCTGATGGCATTTTATTTATATATTTTTATAAATGCCTTTTATACACATAAATATGAGAAATTAACTGCATGGTATGACATTTGATAATTACGAGATTGTATTATACCCATCCATTCATCCATCCATCCATCCATCCATCCATCCATCCATCCATCCATCCATCTATCCATCCATCCATCCATCCATGAAAGAAACATGACTGTATATTCCTTTCCATCTTCTTCAAAAGCCTAATTACCCATAACAACAACAGCTGTAGCAATAATATAAAAAAAATCCAGCTAGCAATAGGCTTAATAGTTAAGCCTATTGCTAGCTGGATTTTTGAATCTCTGTTCACTGTCAATCCTGTGTACAGCTGTACAGCTCTCTTTACATTAACATTGTCCGACTGCATGAAAAATATCTGGACATGGTAACATACATGCACAGAGATGCAACCCCAACTCCAAAAATGCCAGGGCACTGTGTAAAATATAAATAAATACAGAATGCACACAAAAGAACATAACAAACATATTAAATGTTTAAACTGATGAAAATTTTAAGAAATAAAATGTTAATTTTTGAATCTCAACAAATGGGGCAACATTTTGCAACTAATTTTGTTAATTGACCAGAGGTGAGTAAGAGGATTGGATATAAATAGTGCATCTTTATGAGGCAGATTATCTCAGAAGTAAAGATGAGCAGAGCTTCACCAGCCTGTGAAACCCTGTCTACAAATTGTGGAAAAATATCAGAATTATGTTCGATATAAAATTGAAAAACAGTTAAATATCTCATCAGGTACAGTACATGAGTTCATCAAAAAGTTCATAGAATCTGAAGCAACCTCTGTGTAACAAGGGACAAGGGCAAAAATCAATACTAGATTCTTATGATCTTCTGGTTCTCAGGAAGTACTGCATTTTAAAAAGTCATCATTCTGTAAGTGGAAAAATGTTCTAGGTTCTAAGTTCTTTTTGGAAACCATGGACACCACGTCCTCCAAACTAAAGAGGAGAGGGACCAGCTGGCTTGTTATTAGCGCTCAGTTCAAAGAGCCACATCTCAGATGGTATGGGTGTGCAATAGAGCCTGTGGAATGCGCCTTTGTCAGGGAAGGCCCTGTATATTTGAGCAAAACATGGTTAATTGCATAATGCATATATTACAATAGCATGACTTAGTAGTAGAAGAGTAGAAGAAATCTAGACTTTTCATCATTTAAAAAAATGTAGTGCATAAAAAAAATAATACAAAATACAACAAAGAACACCAAGAACTGTTTAGCAGCTAGAATCTTGTATTAGACACATAGAGACAACAGTTCTCTCCCAAAAAACATTTAATGTCCCAACTATTTTTGAATTAAGGTTATGCTTCCTCCAATATATATTATTTTATTATTATAATTTTTTCCATCTTACATGATCAAACCTATCCTTCTCACCCAACCTTAATGTCCTTAAATTGGACCATGGACATTACCATGTTCAAATACTAAAGTTACACAATATATTTCATTGTAATCTCATATCTTTCTTGTTTATGGTTAAATTCTAGTTCATGATTTTAACTGACCAAGCCACCAGTATGGTGCATATTAATAGAGCATGTAAAATTTAGAAATTAAAGATTCTTAGATGTGTCCATTTGAATTTGTTTCAGAATGACTGTTTCTTCTAACATCAATGCACTAAAACTTTTTTAAATCATTCTTACTAAAAATTAGCCTGTTTTAAGCTGCCGAATAAAATACAATGGGAAGATGCTATTACAGCCTACTTAAAGAATAACATTTTGCAACTGACAACTTATTAACAAATAACAGTCTGCATATACAGTTGATATAAAAAATCTACACACAATTATGCAATTGCACTTTTTACAATCTAAATAAATAAATAAATAAATAACATAAATGTCAGACTTGTTACATCTTTAATGTGATAATTATACAACCTGCTGGTTGCATAATACTGAACTCCCCTCTTTCAACTAATGCTGTGTGGAAGCACCTTTTGCCTTTATTAAGAGATCAAATTTGCAAAGAAAAAGTTCCTTCAAATTGCAAAGAGATCTGTATACTGCTCTTTTTAGATTATTCCATAGGTTTTAGACAGGACTGAGGATTGGGCTCTGGTTAGGCCATTCCTGACTTTGATTATTCTTTTCTGAAGCCATGTCTTTCCTGAAATGATGTGTGCTTTGGGTCACTGTCATGTTGAAATGGGAAATTCTTCTTTATTTTCAGCCTTTTAACAGAGGACAAAATGTTTTGTCTTGGTATTTGAAGCTATTAATGTCCCATCTATTTTGACAAGCAGCCCTAAAGAGGACAGAAGCAGTCTCAAAACAAAATGCTACCCCATCCATGGCATGTGTTGCTTGTGGCCTCTTGGTAGCTTCCTTGAAAGGTAGAAGTTTTCTTCTCATCAGTTTCTCATCAGTCTCATCATCCTGATTTTTGCAATGTCTCTGTGGTGGCACAATTTCTCTACTTCTTGATGATGGTTTTGACAGTGTTCGGTGCCTCTGATATTCTTTTATGTCACTATCTACCTTTTCAACAATTAAGTTTTGCATTTTCTTTGACAGCTCTTGTCTCTTAGTGGAATGCAACCCCAAACATTCAAGCAAATACTACAGTAACTATTATCTGGTTTACACAGGTGAATGCCATTTACCTACAAGTCTAATTTTGAATGTAATTGATTAACTCTGTGGACAGTTACAGCCTTAATTATGAAAGGGTGTGCAGACTTATACAATTGGGGTGTTTCAGTATTTTTTGTTTTAATGAATTAGCAGCATGTATACCTATCCTTCTACAGAGTGTCAGAGTGAGAGTTTTTGGGATACCATAAAAGTAAAGACTCTGGAAGCAATTGTCAATTGATTATTTTATCACCTGGAATTGGCAATACAGAGTCTTGATGGATAAAAGGTTAAATCAAGTCACTGTTTATTTAAAAGTGGTATCTGTGTTATCTAGTACTTGACATCTCGTAAATATGAATTGGTGAAATTGTTTTGTCATAACATTAGGATGGAGGATTTGTCTATTCCACTGAAAAAATTGAAACACTTGACAACATTAATGACATCTGTGTTTGCATTGCTGACTGTTGTTATGGGAGGAAAAGCTCATCTACACTCTTGAAACTTGGAATGAATCTCATCAACCATTTGACTTTTCTGGTTTCTGGTACAGCCTCAGAAACCCTCTGATGGTGGCAGAGAATAATTCAATACAATATCTAACTTAATACTGTGCTCAAAACTGTTGCAGTATGCTAAATCTAAAGACCCCAGCATATAGTCAATATAATTTTCATACTCAGTAAACATTCAGTGAGCCCTCATGTGGATGAAGGCTTGATCTTCCTGGCAGAGGATTTCGTTGTAAGCTATACAGTGGGTGATTATTCCAAAAAGAATGATTGATTTGCAGTAACTTTTCTATTTGTTGAAAAACGTGAACAAGGGAAATGTGATGCTGTAGAGATTTCCTCCCACATTGCATCAGTTTTTTCATCAGTTTGTCACCTTTAATTTGCTTTATGAAACACTGCTTTATATGATAGTATACAGAGGTAGGTGCTAATTACTTTCTTATTTATTTCCTCTTACCTACCACTACTTTAAACAAATATTTGTATCACATAAACAAGTGCTATGATATGTTTTGACAGCAAGTATGAAAATAAGTTGGCATCACTTGAACAAGTAGGAGGTCTGGTTCGTGCCTTATTTCTGAAGGAAACCTAGAATGTTGATGCTATCTAAAGATCTTCAAGTCAAGTCAAGAAGTCGAAAAGCTTTTTATTGTCATTTCAACCATATATAGCTGATGCTGTTCACAGTGAAATGAAACAACGTTCCTCCTGACAGCAAGTTAACATTTTCAAATTAAAATAAAACAAAAAATTATATTCATCATATACTGAGTACAACATGCAGTGCAATGTTTTTTATGACTGTCCAGCATAAAAGTGGATTGTCTACAACTATTTACTAATCATTACCTTATATGTCTTATATGTTTATACAGTTATAGAATGTTATAGAATAGAGAATTTTTAAATTCTATATCTGATCATACAAACAGAAGTAATACAGTAATTTCTAACCAGTTCACAGAAATAAATAAATAATGAGAAACTAACAAATAAAAACAAACAAACAAACAAAACAGTCAATGCACTTCCAAGCTGCAATATACAGTACATGCAATACTTCAGAAAACCTGAGTGTAAATAATGGCGTGTACATATAAGTCTCTTAATGAGTCTATAAACAAGAGGCAGGTGCAGGTGATAATGAGGAGGCTTGCCAGGAGAGGAGATGTCAGTCTACATTACACTTATCAAACACAGTATACTGGACTGTAGAACAAAAAAACAAAACAAAAAAAAACGTCACACTCTCCTAATATGATTTTCTGCACATTCACAAAATCTAGCTCACATGCAATAATATACTGAAACACTACAATTTAGACATTAAAACAATTAGTCATGTCAGATTCTAATGTACTATTCCCGCATAGTTAATTAAATAGTTCTGCAGTTTTTCCTAGCAAATTAAGCAGAAAAATCAATTTTCTTAGAAAGGCGGTGTAAAGTCTGAATATCTAGCTCTTTTTAGAAATATTTTATTTAGATATATATATGTATAAAAAAAATCCCAAAAGTGACATATTCATTCTGATTTTTAGGATTTTCATTATTCACTCTTCACACAGCTCCTCAGCACATCCAGCTGCACACTCTGCACAGTGATATGAAGCATTACATTTTTCTTTATTCTGAGTGTATACTGAGTGTAGTCATCATTTGGAAGAAATTGGAAACCATGTTATATTTTGTGTTTCATTCATGCCAAATTCCATTTTAATTGAGTGCTTTTCTACATCACTGTAATCAGTTCATCTGTAATTCTGATGAAATGTTCTTTGGGAGTTAAAAAATTTGAACAGCTGTGATATATCTGTAAGGCACGGTTTAGTAGACCGAGCCAAAGAAATAGAGAATAAGAGAACAGAGAAATGATAGCTTTCCTCAGTGCAGTTGGATATAATTTGTGACAATCATTGAGGCTGCTCTTACACACCGAATGGGACTGAAGTGTGTTTGGAACATATTGTTTGGTTAATTGGGTACTTCAATCAGAAATAATCAGACACACACACACACACACACACACACACACACACACACACACACACACACACACACACACACACACACACACACACACGACTGTTCTCTCAGACTTTTTTTTTTTGCCAAACGTAGGGACTATGTTAGAGAGGTGTGCATGAATTTGATCCACAGGAGCATCACAAACACTCCAACTCTCATTGCTTCTCATATAAATTCCATTTTTAATAAGACACTGCAGCATGGGTGTAACAATACACCAGGGTGTGGTTTCCTGTTTATTTAATACTATTCTACTTTATTCAGCTAGAAAGGAGGGATTAGATTGGATGAGCATTGGATAAAAAAGCTAAAAAGTAAACACTTCTCAGGGAATAAAGCTAATACCATGAATGCATTTTAGTATAAGCTGACAGTTAAGAAGTAATATATTGGAGTATATATTATATCTACAAAATATTTTGAAATCTTATTCTCAACTGATGGCAAAGAGGAGCACACGATTGACAAATCTATTGGGTCAGTAGCAGCAGCAGTGCTTTAAACAATGTACTGGCCAGTGATGGAGCAGAGGCTCTGTTTGCAGATGAAACTCTGTTTATTGTCAAATCTACATCTCTATCTTCATTTGTAATGACACAATATTTGTGTATTAAACTAAATAATAAAGTCCATGCAACAAAAATGGGAGTTTTTTATAGGACTGTTGAACTTGCTCTTAGTACGCGTACTCTCTTGCAACTGCTGGGGTGTGCAATTGCTGTTCGGAGGTGCCTGAGATCTCTGAGAATGAACTGACTGACTGCAATTAAAACAAGCTTGCTCCTTCCCATCACTTTCTGAAAATTTCTTCATTTTAGTAAAACTCAATTGTTAATATTAAGCATTTGTAGAGATAATAATAAGCAAGCTAATTTGCTTATTGTTTTAATATGTGGAATTTATATTTGAATATTATTGGCATAAAGACTGACTAAACTAAATTAACTAAACAAAATAAAATATTATTTATAAATGTTAAATATTAGTGAGTACAATCAACAAAAAAGATTTGAGCCTCAAGAACAGAGAAGAAAGAGCCACCCAGTGATTTTGTCCACTTAGAGATGGACTTTGAGTTCTGACAGACACAATCTAGGAGAGCCATGGAGGAAAGATGTTGTTCTGCTGAGTTGAGGTAGGTATAGATCCTTCCAAGAATACCTCCAGTGGCTGAAAAAGCTAGGGGCCTGCTCTAGAGAAAACATTTAATTGTGATTTTCTGGAACATTTGGGGATTCCCAAGAAGCAAAACTAAGTGTGTACAGTATGTGGAGATAAATGTTCTGTGCCTTCATGACTCCCACAAGAAAGAGTAAAAGGAAAAGGATTAAATGGATGAAATATGGCACTCCCAAAAGTGCATAAAAGTAATATTAGCAGGGAATGATTACATAACCACAGCAAAAACAAAACAGGGGAACATGACATGGCTACCTGACTGAGTAGATCAAATTAGGGAAAGAGGTACACAACAATTTTTTACTAGCCTGAATTTAAGGTTTAAATTATGGGATATGTAAGTATAAGTTAAACCCAGCCATTAGGGTTGCACAAGCCAGTGCACTCTTCTGAAGTCCGGATAAATGGGTAGGGTTGCGTTAGGAAGGGCATCCAGCGTAAAACGTGCCAAATCAAACATGCAGATCACAAATTAGAATTAGAAACTAGATTATTAGAGGGACAGCACATGTAGGACGTTTTGGAGAAAAGGTGAGATTGAGATGCTTTGGGCATGTGAAGAATAGGGAAGAAGTGCAAGTACGAAAGCAAGGAAATTGTGTTGCTTTACAACCCCCATCTTTGGAGAAAGAGTCTGTGGAAAAAGCTTTTTCATAGCTTCAAAAGACCTCAGGTGGATCTGGCACCAGGCTGAAAGTTTGCACAATAAAATATGCCTCCTCTTCCCTAATTAATTAGCACATTAATTATTTCCCTAATCTGGTAATCCATTTCTACATCCTGTGGATAAACACGTTCCTTGGGTATACTCGGTCCCATGCAGGAATGTAGTTTTAGTGGGGATACATGTGCACATGTTTGAATTTGCTTTGGATATTATTTCTTACAGTAAGTTTTAAATTTGATTGTGAGTAGGCTTGTTATTTTATATATGTGGCATATTATAGCATGAGCTGGTGCCTTGAATATGAAAAGATTCTAATATATAATAATGTTGTAGAGTAGTTTTTTGTATTAGGACAAACATTTGAATTCATATGTTTACTGTCACATTAAATCACTCTGCCTTAATTTAACATTTTTGTTCTCTTTTTGTTTTGTGCTCTATCCTCAGTGGAAACAAACCTACACTTACTGATGTGCGCTGAGTTTAATTTCAAATGAATAAGCAGAAACCCCAGAATTTATTAACATTAAATCCACTTATAAATTGTCCAATAACACGTTTGGTGCAATATATTTAATGCAAAACTCCAAACGACTGGCATACAATTCCTGGTTCTCCAGATAGAAATTTCTCTTATAAGTGATTCAACAACTTATTCACAACACCCAACTCATAAAATCATATTATTATTATTACATTATTGATGATCAGTAATGTAAGACATACAGTATTTTAGATAGGGCAAATGAGCAATTGTCTAAAAAATGGAAAAAACAACAGAGTTGATGGTGGACTTCAACATGAACACATCTTAAGATAACAGGGGCACGAGTGGAGAGAATGGATATTTTCCAGTACCTCTGTGTTAACAATTTACAGTAGCTGTCATGATCCTGTCACTTTAACATTTGGGTGAAAAAAAAGGTCTGTCAGCATCTTTATGCTAGATGCTTAAAGTCCTCCAGGGTGCTAAGGAGCTTCTATTCCTTTATTGCTAAGAGTACATTTTGATGGTAAGCCTTACAGGTAGCTCTTCACCCTGAGCTCATTTGCATTCAATTTACAGCAAGTAGTGCTGGACCAAGGCCAGAAACACAACAAAGGACCTCAGCCAATCTAACAGTGGACTCTTCTCTCTGTTGCACTAAAAGAAACACTTCCAACTTCATGAAGGCCAACAAAGAGACACTGAGTAGGAGCTTTTGCAAGCAGGTCAGCAAGGGCAGCACTTAGGACTAGACCTTGGATTTGTTTGCATAACATGCCTTACATTCTCATTACTATACCATTGTTCTGTATAATATTTGTACTGCATTGAATTGCACATACTATAACAGCACATATCTACACATTAATCCTGAAATAGTTCATGCATCTTCTTTAGTTTTTTATGTATGTGAGTATACATATATATATAATATATATATATAATATATATAATTCTAATACTATACAAAAAATCCCATTTTATAAAAAATATTTTTTCATAGTATTTGTCCCCCTTCTCAAGCTGTAAAAGCTAAATTGTAAAAAGCATTTCAGTGCCTACAACACTGTTTAAATTATAAAAGAACTCTCAAATATTTGTTTTTGTTGAAGGATTCTTGTGTTGTACCAAATCCAGAAGATGTACTTACTGAATGTTGAAAACATCTTGAATGACTTGCGTCTCTATTCTCACCTTTTCCTTTTTGCTTCTTGGAGGTTCAGTCTAAAGACAGGGTCTCCAGTGGCTACAGTTGCCCGTGGGCGGCTGGCTTTCGCAATGCTAGGGAGGCAGTGTCAGCAACAATAAATATAGAACAATATATTCACCATGGGTGACTGTATTGATAGATTGTACTAAAATACTGCAAGTCATTACAGTATAAATAGTGGACATTCACAATGTGTGTACCAGATTTAAACTCAAAATTATCATATCTTATGAGAGGCAATGAGGGTTCTCACAATTAGGACAAAATAAATGCTTGTGGTTACAAATGTTATCCTAACAATCTGATTCTACTTTGCCCATCTTCTCCAACTTGTTTTGTCTGACCAGTCTTTTGTGACCACTTAATATTCTGTGTCCTGTGTCATGTATGTTGTAAGAAAATACATAAAATCTCAGTCAGTAAAGAAGCCAGTAAAGCCTCAAAATATTGTACACTATATAACATTTACATTTATAGCATTTGGCAGTTGCCTTTATCCAGAGTGACTTACATTCAGAGGAAAGTAACCTGTTACTTCAATTAAGTAGTTTTTTGTGTACAGTCAACCCTCGATAATTGACCGTTCGGAACTCTCGGCTTGGAAAATTCGCCAGTTCTCATTTGGAACCTAACTAACAACAAGTGTGTGGATTATCTAAAATTCACGGGAATCCACAGTGGGTTCAGGAACGTTAGGATTATCATTTTAAACTATGTTTTCACTAACAAATTTAATAAAGTTTAACACATTATTGTATTAAAGTGACATAATGTCTAGATAAATTCACTAAGGTACCATAGGGGCTACCGGGGTGCGTCCAGAATTGCGGATTGGGCACCCCTGATCTAGACATTGTCACTTTAATACAATAATGTGTTTTAAAGAAATGTATGAAATTTGTTAGTGAAAATGTTATTCCTAATGTTCCTGAACATTCGGTCCTGCTGCGGATTCCCGTGAATTTTAAGATAATCCACAACTTGGTGTTAGTTAGGTTTCAATTGAGAACACGCAAATTTTCTTTTCACGCAAATGCAAGTTTATTATTCTTTACCAATATATAAACATGTAGTCTATACTCATGAATGTGTCATGCATGTGTATTTGTGGAAAATATGTTGTATATATACCTGACATAAATTCTATATCTGTGAAATTTGAACATGTATACAATGTATGTGCTTTGCATATACGTATGAGCAAGCTTGTTAAAGTAAACAGAAATTTTGATATCTATAGTTTACATAATTGTTGTACTCGTGCATTGCATCAGTGTGTGCCATGGCTAATGTTTGTTGGAAACCAGGGTTGGAAATGAACAGTGACTTTTGGCCAATTTGAGAAAGCAGAATTAATCTTGCTCCATTACCAGTATCACAATGTAAGTGTCATATGAAATAAATGAAAAATGTTCTATTTTAGAGTAGATGTGCTGATTATCTTGAGCATTACTGTATAACCAATCACACACTGATTGGTCTGATTAGTGAATGTGATATGGATTTAGTCTCCAATCAAAGCGTTTTTTGATGTCACTGTAAAAAAACGCCGGAGTTGTTCAATGCGTGCTCACTGTCTGAATTCTGAATCTGCATTTAAGATTTCTCTGACTGTCATTAATGACTCAACTTTTTTTTATTTTGCTGGACTTAAATTAGTCTTAAGTTATGAACTGTAGCATTGTTGTGTGTTTTGTTTGTTTTTTTATTTATATCCTCTCATCATTTTTGAACTACACTAGAATCCTCCACCCCACATTTGCTTTAACTTGATACAGTTTTACAACTAAGCATCTATGGTGTTAAAGGCCTTACTTAGGTGTGTGCCCATTCCACCAAAAATTCGGCTCCGATGTTACTCGAGGATATCTTAAGTACATTGCATTAAGTGCTTTAGGATCTGTAAGTTTGTTTTCTCTATTTTGGCACACCAGACCTCGCTTAATGCACAACTGCATTTTAATGCTGGAAGGTTTGGTCCTTTTAAGTTCTAGTTTGATGGAAGCTAATGTGATGAGGTCACCTGATGATTCCAGGTTTGACAAAAGTTTTCACTTGTTTGGTAGTCCTCTTTGCCTTTGTTAACTATCAGCTACGAATTTACCTAAAAAATTTAATTAAGTTTTAAAAAAAATGTTTAAAAAAATTATTTGTCTCTGTATTAAGAGAGCATAACATAAATCTAATATTATGCACATTTTAAGATCTCAGCCAATTAAATTTTTGAATTAATTTTTAGATCTGCATTTATTAACTCATGTTCTATTTAAGGTCACATTTCTGTAGCTATCCTATGAGAAATATGTTTGAATCAGAACCAGCAAAACTGATTGTCAGGGTCAAACTAAAAAGAGATTCCCCTGAGCAATGGACCATGAACGTCTGAGAAAATACATCATTATGAGAAAGTGTCCTGTAGCAATAGTTAGTTTATTTTTATTTTGTAAAAGGCATATTAAATAATTCCCCTCAGAGATTTCACACACTCTAAGCAGTGCGGTTTGCTGAAGCTGCTAGGAGCGGAACTAGCAGTGGAATAAACATGAAACCTATGCAGGTATTAGGGCCTAGATTCATCACCAAATTACATTTTTGGAAAAATATTCTTCCCTAAGAACATGAATTATGGGTGCATTAAATGACTTCATTAATGCTTGATGGTGTACAGTAATGTCCTTCTGTGCATGTGGCCCCAAGGCCTTCTCCCTCTCTCTCTCTCTCTCTCTCTCTCTTTCTCTCTCTCCAACAAGGTGTTTTTGTCCCTTAATGAAATATGTGGGGAAAAATCCAGTCTCAACCAGTTCTTTTAATCTGTTCCTCTGAGACATCCATCAACATGCAAAAACAAGGAGCAAAAATTATGTATGCAGACAGAATGCAGTAAGCTGACAAAACATTTCTGAAGCAAAGTTGATTAAGGTCAGAGCACTAAAAAATTTTCAGATTTACGAATGGGAGAGATGTGAATGGGATGTTTATACTGCTGAGCCAAACCCCACTTTATTTATTTATTTATTTAACCAGAAATTCAATGTCTTTATATTTGTCTATTTAAATATTATATTACCAGCTCTGGAACATTCTTGAACATTACATGAATATGAGGCAAATATTTGTATTTTATGCTAGATCAGTCGCTAATGACTCTTTTGCACTTAACTGTGTTTCTGTTCATGACATCACTGAGTAATTCCAGCAGGCAAATGTGTACACGAGTAAAATCTTTAATAATTTTCTATAAATAATCACTATCAGGATAATGATATTATTACACACAAAAATGTAAAAACATTTGCTGGAAATTAAAAGCTACATGCTATAAATTAGGTTGCCTTTGCATTGTATTAAGCATCCTGTTTAAATGATGTGGAACCCTGCAAAAGTAGATACAGAATAGCAACTGAATTATATAATTGCAACTTTGTGCACATTTGTGATCCTGTTTTTCACATCTTTATTACGTTGGACTATTTTCAACAGAGTGAAATTTATTGAATGCATTGTGAATAAAATATATTATGAGTTTAATGTGTATATTCAGCACCAAAAACAAGTTCAACTGAGTTGAAACCACAATAAAAAGTCATCAAATAAAATGAAAACTCTCCAACATTTTGTAGTTTACAAACATTTTGAAGCCTCTTCTGCGGATCTTCTGCCACCAATATTATGCTGTGTCAGTTGTTCCATAGGTGCGTTGATCAAATAATACACTTGCATTAAACTGAATTGGAGTCGTGATATTTTCCAAACTAAATTATTCAAAAATAATCCCATGAACAAATATGAAAGATGTAGCATACACCGCTTTATAAAATATTCATGGATGCCAAATCGGCTAGACTTTTTTATTGAATATGAATTTAATCATCATTTTCTGGTGGACAGCAGTCAGTGCACAAGCTAATAATATTTTTTTACATTTTGTTTTGTTTATATAATGAAATAAGATGCTTGAACTGAACCGAGTGTGCATGTTGCATTGTAATGTGATCCTTCAAAATAGAGGAATTACTTTTTTCCTTTGTTTTTCTTTTCCTCTTGCCCATGCCATTCTGAGAACCTCAACCTACTGAGATAAACACCAAACAGGCTGCATTATTTAACAAGTTTTAGCAGAAATATTCATAGCAATGTTTCAAATTCTGTTCTGTTCTCCTGTCTGGACTGAGGTTTACATATGATTTTATCAGGTGCACAAAGATCAATACAGCATCATCATCAGAAGTCAGTCTATCCATGTACATTAAATGTTTATTTTATTTTGTTTTAGAGAACAGGAAGGTGGTAAGAGCATTCTGCTGAATGTGAATGTTCCTGATTTAAAACAAATACGCATTTTGTTCTTAACAGCCTAAGCAGACTTTTCAAAAGATTGTCTAAAGAGCTCACAAGATTAGGAAAGAAAAAAAAACACTCTAAAACAAAATAGTGGTAACAATAATAATCTTAGCAACAATTTCGACTTTTTTACTTTCTTGTTTTATCTTTACATTATTTACCATTTACATTCACATTCATTTGATAAAGCAGTTTGAATTTACATAAAAATGAAATGAAGCGAAGGCCATATGCCTATATAGGTTATGTACTTTGTTAGCCAAGTTGTTTGTTTGTACATGACTTCTAAAGAAGAAAAAACATAACCTTGACGATCTGAGATTTTATAGCAGAAGATACAAAAGAGAACATTTACAGTTTAATGAAAGATATGTATTTGTCATTAGATATGATCTATGTTGTTTGATCAGGTGATCTACAATGAAGGTATACATTCATGAAAATAGACATACCTGTAGTTTATTCAGTGTTATACCCTGAATTTATAAATTGTATTACTCAGTGTATTATTAATATTCCCTCTCTCTCTCTCTCTCTCTCTCTCTCTCTCTCTCTCTCTCTCTCTCTCTTTTCTTTATTTGAAAATAAAGTTTCCTAATAACATTTCTGTAGAAATAGTCAGAACCTGGGTGCATCAGAGGGCCAGCTCCTTCAAAGACTAATCTAATCCGAAATTTCAAATAACAAGATGCTGTGTATCTGGAATATTGCTTAGCCTGCAAAGTGTTTGCTTACGAAAGCCAATCATCCTCTGGGCTGCTTTCATGACAAAAAGTAAAAAAAAATGCACAGAATGATCAGAGAATGTGTGTGGATTTGTGAATTACAAAACAATAAAAAATAAATTAAATCTAGATCCCTTCATGCTGCCTAATATACACACGCTTTGATTCTTGTTTTAGACTGTTCTCCACCTCTGCTCTGTAATTGGTGTGTTACCCAGTTGTCTGTTCGTTGTTTTTCCTTTTGATTAGTTTGTCTCTCAGTCCCTCAAAAATCACAATGTTTAGATTTTATATAGGACATTTCCTAGTTTATTCGTATCTGCCTATGATCATATTTCTGCTAGGATTGGGCCTAATAAACTGCTTGGTGTATACACTTGTGTCCTGCCTCAAACCACAGCATGTAACAGTTTCTCTATCCAAACAGTTCTTAATTAGCAAGATAAGAACTTAACTACCCAAATAATCCTTGGGGAATTCTTATTTCAAATATCATGCATGGCTGTGGCTTCAAAAACTTCTCATAAAACATAGCTGAGCTTGTGATAGAAACTGTCCTTCAACCTGATGTCACTCTTTAACAGTGGGATATTTATAAATGTTTATAGATTTTGTCTTGTTGCTTTGTTTTAATGGATTATCTGCGGTGGCTTCATTCTAATAGAATGTTAGTACAAAGTATGCATAAAAAGCATTTCTTCTTTTTTTTCCCTTACAGTAGCAAAACACAATGCTTTTGTCACTTCAGTTTTTATATTATGGGAGAATAAATGTACCTGTAAATATCTACATTCTGCCGATTTTTTTTATTATTATTATTAGCTATTCTAAATATAATTTAAAATGACATTTACTGAAGTAAAAAAATGGCTTTTTTCATGTACACAGTGTGCTATATTGTAAATTAGCAGTGCAAGCTAAAACAAAAAAAGGTTCTGCAATAATGAAGATTGCCAAAAGCACCATAATTCTCATATAAAATAAGGTTATCAATACTGGAACTTTTACAAGTACTAGTCATGTGGCCAAACTGAAAAATTAGGGAAGAAGGGCTTTAGCAAGAGAGCTGACCAAGAACCCAATGGTCACACGACTGAGCTCCAGAGAACTTTGTGGAGATAAAAGTTGGAAATGTTTCAGAAGGTCAACCATCACTGCAGACCTCTTTTGATTGTGGGCTTTATGGCAGAGTAGCCAGACAGAAGCCTCTCAGTGCAAAACCCATGGAAGCCCACTTGGAATTTGTCAACAGGCACCTGAAAAACTCTGACTTTGTGGATCAAAATTCTCTGGTCTAATCATTAAACAAGGTTAAACTGTTTGGCCTCAATAGAGGAAACTGGTCACTGCTCATCACCTGCCTAAAACCATCCCAACAGTGAAGCATGATGGTGGCAGATTTTTGTGTGCAGCTGGGACTTTTCATAGGTTTTTCTTTATTTAATTAAAATTTATTTATTTAAGATATTTCTAAAATTCTGTTTTCTTCATCATTTCTTCAAATTCATTGTCATTATGGAGTATTGAGTGTAGTAAAATTTATTTTATCTCTCCAGAAACATAATTTGCTTGCTTTTTATAGCTTCATATGTAAATAGAGGACATATTTGGTAAAATAAGATTAAACCACAGTTATAGGTTTTTCTTAAATATTTTGAATTTCAAACATTAAATAAGAGAAATAAGTTGTGAATGGAGGAGAAACAGTTGCGTGGCATATAAATGGCCAAGGAATCAAAAGATTTGTCAATTTACTGTGTCATATATCATTTTCAAAGAGTTTCAAAGAATTATAACTCGCATGTTACTTGTCATGCTGTCACTTTGTTGCTTGCAGCTGTCACTCAAACGGTGACTTGTTAGTGTGTCAGTGTGAATTCAGGGTTCTGAAAAGTCTGAATAAAATAACACAGCATGCATGTCCTTCATACCCGTCTCTTTCTTTTTCTCTCTCTCAGCATGCCCTAAATAGAGACAGTGTTATCCATAGACTGCATAGATTCATTGTTCACCTGTATTTACCTAATTATGGTCACACAATAAGCATTTTACTCCAGTACGATCAGAGACACTCTATAAAGGGACACTCCATAAAAAGAACAACCCTCATTTGAGATTTTGAACAGCATTTGAAAAGTAATTACTCTTTGGTTCCTGTGAGCTCTCTGAGGCAAAATCTCTTATAGCCAAGCGCAGCGTCAGGCATTAATGACTCGCTGTGTGACTAATTGCACCGCAATCAGTGTGCTAGTCATGTGTGAAAAATGCCCCTTGTTTAAACTGGGAGCAGCACATTTCTCCCCATGAGTATGTGCCATAGGCCAGACATAAGCAGACACAGACACACACAGACACACACAGACAGACAGACACACACACACACACACACACACACACACACACACACACACACACACACACAACTCCAGTACGATCAGAGACACTCTATAAAGGGACACTCCATAAAAAGAACAACCCTCATTTGAGATTTTGAACAGCATTTGAAAAGTAATTACTCTTTGGTTCCTGTGAGCTCTCTGAGGCAAAATCTCTTATAGCCAAGCGCAGCGTCAGGCATTAATGACTCGCTGTGTGACTAATTGCACCGCAATCAGTGTGCTAGTCATGTGTAAAAAATGCCCCTTGTTTAAACTGGGAGCAGCACATTTCTCCCCATGAGTATGTGCTATAGGCCAGACATAAGCAGACACAGACACACACAGACACACACAGACAGACAGATACACACACACACACACACACACACACACACACACACACACGCACACAAAGTTGATTGCTTTGAGAACAGGATGAGCATTTGATTATATGTTGAGTGGGGATGTGCGTGAAGGTAAATCATTTCATCGCCTTTTATGTCAAATTCATTACCCTCCTCTTTAACGTCCTTTAATTACCCAACATCAGATGTATTATTTGCGTGTCTATATCAATTAGAAACAGCAGAGTTGTTAAACTCATGGCTTAAAATGGAGTGTAGGTGGACATAAGTGTTACCCTTGGGATATAAATGCACAAGAGATCTATACACAACCACACACACACACACACACACACGCACCTACACACACAAACTTACTCTATCCTTAAAATAAAGTGCTTGAACCCTGTCTCTCTCTACACACAAAACTGAGCACAATGAAATGCTAAGCAATTATATATTTTTTTTAATCACGTTGTCAAATAAGTGTTAAATGATGTGTGTTAGGTGTTACCACATGTATTTGTCTATGTGCAATAACCCTGTAATCCTCTTACAAGTTAAAGCTAATATGTACTATGTGTAAATGATGAAGGAGCACTTCCTCAGCCTTTGCAGCATGTCAGTTCTTGCAGACATAGATGGCTCTTCCTTCTGTTGTATTTGTCTTAATGTAATGGCTAGTCATATTTGTCCTATTTATAGATTTGCTAAGGATACAATTGAGTCTAGATTTCAAATACCAAATTCCAAACTGAATGGCAGATCACTTATGTAAATACTACAGGTAGTCGTCGACTTATGACCTTATCCAACATACGACCTTACGACTTTACGACCACAATCGCTAGCCGCGGCGTACGACAGTGCGTGCCAGCTTCCGGCATCATTTCACAGTACGGTACATATATCCTACTCTACTTATGACCAAATCTACTTACTTATGACGTCTGTTGGTCCCAATCGTGGTCGTAAGTTGACGACTACCTGTACTATGAATGATTTACACACACACACACACACACACACACACACATATATATATATATATAAACACACACACACACAACATTCCTAATCCAGTTAGATGAATGAGCCCCAGTGAGTGCATATGAAGTAAAAACTGTAAATTCTACATGACTCTAGCTTTCTAACTAGAGATGCAGTCGGCATGGACTGTTCCAGCACTAACAAGCATCTTTCCCTTGCATTTACACATTTGACACACATATAGGAATGAATGTACCAAAATACTAAAATATTCATTAATACCTTTTTTTTCATTTGTCTAGTGTGTATAAAACATCAGTCTACCCCTAGGGCTGAAAGAGAGGCTTGTGCCTGGGGAGCCTAGCAGATGTAATAAAAGGAAATATTTTACATGTAATAATAAACACAGATATTGAAAGTGCTAATGGAAATATGGGTTATAATAATGTGCCTGTGCATTTCATCACACAAGGCTGTTGTTTTGGTCTCTAAAGAGACATCTGGACAGTGTATATTGCTTTCATGCATTAACATTCGGTAATGTTGAGGGCTTCCTACGCACCATATATTAACTTCACAACAGA
The DNA here is from genome assembly GCA_024362625.1 of Silurus asotus. Classification (NCBI taxonomy): domain Eukaryota; kingdom Metazoa; phylum Chordata; class Actinopteri; order Siluriformes; family Siluridae; genus Silurus; species Silurus asotus. The sequence continues at coordinate 5,439,062 of MU551603.1, forward strand.
ATTTGCTGTTTGAATTAAGCACATCGTATTATAAAGCTACAAAAATGAGTAACAATAATGCTGTACCTAAGCAACATCTAGAATCACTATTTCCTGTTTCAGAAAGTAATTGTTCTATTAATAAATTTGGTGTAGCGGATGTGTAAGTTCTAAAACATTAATAAATTTGGATTTTGTCAGTAATAACTTTGAAAAATGTGTTTTCCCCCATAGTACAATACACAGAAATGTATTTGACAGAAAATTATTAGTTTCACATTTTTAATCACATATATCCAGGTGTCCACATTTTAGATCTTTATTGAGCAATAAAAAATATACACCAGGGAAAATATTTTACTTTTTTTCCATTATTGTTTTTCTTTTCTTTTGTAAGTTTTCCTCCTCGAATTGATCTCCTTCTGTGTTTTAAGAAGGAGGTCATTCAGTCTTTTCAGCAGGACAGCAGTTTGAAAACTTGTGACCTTACTGTTAAAACGATGACATCCATGGTAGAAAAAGAGAGCAGTTTATATCTGTTATTTGTGTGTATGTGTCTGTATTTGTGTGTATGCATGTGTGTGTTGTTTACAGTATTTTTTAAACAGTTCTAAAAAAATTAAGTGAGTTCATCAGGCTTGTTCGCTTTTGGTTCATGTTCCATACTAGCCTCCTCTCTGGAGAGTTCAGCTAGCTTTTTAAATTCTGGACCCCACTCTTCCAAGGTGCTGTATTCCTGTTCAGAATGGATTCCAGCTGAGCCTAGTGAACTAATAGAACCTGACGGTGACCCTTGACCTTCATATGCATACGTCTGTAGCGAATCATAGGGAGGTACACTAGTATCCTGGTCTGCTTCTGCCAGTCGCTGTTTGATATAGTCCTGGACGTCTGTATCCTCATCTGTCTCCAGTGAGGTGGGACTATGACGAGTAGAGCCATAATGGCACGGTCTTTTTGTTGATCTGGAAAATCCCGTTTCGGGCCGAACATCTCGTCGGAACTTGAACTCCTCAGCAGCTTCAGGATTACGCAGAGCAATGATGTCGAAAGCTTCAGTGTCTTCCTCGCCTCCACCTTCATCGTCATAGGTGACCACATTTTCCCGAACATCTTCCTCTGAGATGATCAAGGGCTCTTTCTTGCTTCGCCGCAAAGTGATAAACAAAATCACAATTGCTGAAAGGACAAACAGAATTCAATTTGCATTCATGTGATGTAAAATGTTTCTATTTAGAAGCAACAAATAACATTTTATTTCAAACAAGCAGTAACATATGGCTGATAATGTTATGAAAATGGCAAAAGCTTAAATGTGTTTATAACATGTTTATTATAAATGGAAAAGTAGCAGCATGAAAATGCAGCTTGAAATGCATATAACAAGAACCAGGATGTATTCTTGTCTCAACACAATCGTTCCTGGAATTGACTCAGGATTCAAAGTGACCCTGGCTACAAGTAGGTTTTTAGTAAAGATGAAAATATGATTGTCAGCCAGGCCGATATGGACATGACTGAAGGTCATAATAGCTTTCTGAATATCAAGGCTTGAGGTCAGGATCTTCCTTGCTCGCGCATTAACTTCCGTTTTAATCCATGTTTGTAGAGAGTGCTGTGTTTTGGGAATTTTACAAACTCAACTTTACAAAACAATAACATAAGGTGTAATAATAAATTACTATAATAACCAATTCTTATTTAATTAATAATCATTAAAAGAAACATCAAGGGAAAAGAGCAGAATAACATCCACTGACCAATTTCATTACATAACCTAATCACAAGTAAAAAAAAATGCACTAGAAACTAAGTTTTTTTATTTTATTATTTAAAGTTCTTATACTGAATTTAATATACAAGACTTAAATGATTTGTGGAGCTGGAAATCCTCTGTGTATTTAATTAACATTTCAACATTATCTTAACAAAACAAGTGCATTGTTGAGCAAATTATGGAGCAATCAATGGAAGTGAATAATAATTATTTGATATTACATTAGGATGCATGGCTCCAGTAGAGCAGTGCAGATCTGGGACCTGTAAATCTATAAAAACACATTAGTTTTGGTCAACATGAATGCAAATTTTGCCCTGACCGGATGAATATATAGAGATATAGAAGAAACACTTTATTACTGGTTTCTTTTATATAATATTACACCTCTGGCTATATTCATATACTTCTCTGTAATTATTACAGAGAAGTATTGGAAAATCCCTACCCTGATTTAATATCAAATCCATTAGCATAAAGACCATTTGCATTATTTTAATCTGAACAATACATTAAAAAAATCAAGCATCATTAAGCCTGTGAGGTACAATTGCACTCAATGTAAAGATGACTGTTTATTTTTTTTACTGTGAGTGCTTGAAAAGAATTCATTTTGCTTAATGAAGTTAAACTGGAGTGCTACTTGAAGAAAACTAAATGCACCTTGTGCCATATTTTAGGCTGCTTCTTTTTTATTATACTCAATTGTCATGCAGATTTTGCTAAGAGCATTAGGCAGAAAGATGTAATTTTGGTGTGGAGGAGCTGACTTGTTTTGGAATACCAGGCTTTGGAATATATTTATCTAAAAGGGGCTGTCTAGGTGCATGCTCGAACTTTCTAGTTCTTGAAAAGCTGACTCATCCATCCAGTGTAAAGCCACAAAGGGAATAGACAAGTGATACTAAGAGGAAGGGAATGGAGGATAATCAATTTGTGCCTCTGTTTTCAGGTCTTGTACATTTTAATAGCAATCAGTGGACTGTGACAAGCCGGGATTGTTCTACTTTCTGAATGTCTATAGCCTCTGCATCTTCTCCTGTCCTGTGTGTGTTTTTTTTTCTGTTTTTTTTTTGGGTCTCTCACATTTCTAGCCTCCCACCTGTTCTCTAAGTCTCTACCAATGTTTTATTCACTTCTCTTACTTAGCTGGCTGACTTTAAATACTCTGACTATAAATATTTCGGTGACACTGATTCAGTCGCTTTTTTTTTTTTTTTGCAATAATTCTTGCTCTCTCTGTCTCTTTCTCT
>MU551603.1:5448122-5458829 GCA_024362625.1 Silurus asotus
TGTGTGTGTGTGTGTGTGTTTTAATGAGCGTCCACATTTGGACAGATGGCTGCCAGGAAAAGGAGGCACCACTATTTTAAAATAAACAATACTAACTACAGGCTCTGGCTACCAGATTCGCTTTAGATATATATATATATATATATATATATATATAACGATCATATGCACACCTTAAAAAAGACCACTCGAAAATTTGAACATAAATAGCATTAAACCAAATTATTTTTAAATAGCATGAAGGAAAATCTCAAGTTATAGAAAAGCTCTTAGTGCTGCTAGATGATCATATTCCTCTACCCTCATAAAAAATAACAAGGATAATCCTAGATTTTTGATTAGTATGGTAGCAAAATTAAAAGGGAATAAAAGCACTGCACTAACATGCATACCATCAGTAGTAATGATTTCAAACATCAGGCAAAAAATCAAGACGAGTAATAAAAATCCAAACTATTTTATAAATAGCTGGTAGTTATAAACCCCCTAATTAAGAAACCTGACCCTGCCCCCTGTCAGCTGTTCAACTATAGGCTAATATCAAACCTCCCCTTTGTCTCCTAGATTCTAAAAAAGGTTGTAGCACAGCAAATAACGTTAGAAATAACGTTTTTGAAATTTACCTGTCAGAATTTAGGCCTTATCATTTAACTAGCACAGATAAAGTGCTAGTTAAAACGTGGTAAATTTCCTGTTATTGGCCTGTGATTAAGGTTTGTTGATGTAAATGCTGAGTTCTCTACACTTGAGGTAAAGTTTGGTGTTCCACAAGGAGCTGTCTTAGGCCCACTGCTTTTCTCCTAAATCTACTTCCTTTGGGTAAAATTATACATAAACATGATACACAGTTGTATATTTCAGCAAAGACAATGAGAGAGGTCAGCTTAACAATGTTAATGAGTGTGTAAAGGACATTAACCAATAGAAGCTTGATAACTTCCTTCTGCATAACTGGGATAAAGTAACTGGTATAAGTACTTTATCTAGGACCACAAGCAGCTAGAAGTGAACTTTCCGATCACATTGGTGTGATTATTGACATTAGTCTGTCCTTTGAGGCTCATGTGAATAACATAACCAGGATCGCCTTTTTCACCTTAGAAATATTGCTACAATTAGTAATATGATGTTGTTACAGGATGCAGAAAATAGATGCCTAGATGCTATTGTTACATCTAGATTAGACTACTGTAACATTTTACTGTCTAGGTGTTTGAGCAAGTGCATACATAAGCTACAGTTAGTCCAAAATGCAGCAGCAAGAGTCCTTTCTAGAGCTAGAAAAAAACGACCACATCACCCATGTTTTAATCAGTCTACACTGGCTCCCAAATAAATATAACATTAATTATAAAATACTACTACTGACGTATAAAGCACTTAACGTTCTCATGCCCCAGTATCTGAGTTAACTTCTGTACCATTATGATCACCCACACCTACTTAGATTAAAAGGTTCAGGCTATTTGTTGGTACCTCAAATAACAAAGACTAGAGCAGGGGGCAAAGCTTTCTCTGAGTAAGCCCAACAGTTATGGAACAGCCTTCCAATTAGTTTGGGACTCAGACACAGTCTCGGTGTTTAAGTCAAGGCTGAAAACATATTTATTTAGTCAAGCCTTTTAGAGGGTTCGGTGAACTGGGATATTTGTATGCTGTCATCCCCTCACTTTCATCCATTCATTCAGGTTTGTTGATGGTGGTGTGGTGGGTCATCTCTTATCCCAGAGATCCTTAATGTCTGTGTTACCCTCTGGCTATTCCTTTTAGTCATGCTGCCATAGCAAGTCTTGCTGAAATCCCCAACTGCACAGTGTCCTTAATTTTATACAACATTAAGGATACCTAATAATCTTTTACTCGCTATCGCTTAGCTGTTATAAATTGACATTTTGTGCCAACCAGATGAGGATGGGTTCTCTCTTGAGTCTGGTTCCTTTCAAAGTTTCTTCCTTATGCCACCTCAGGGAGTTTTTCCATGCCAGTCACCACTGGCTTGTTTATTAAGGACAAACCTAATCGTATGAAGAACAAACTTATTTATTCTTTTTTTTACCACATTACCTGGGTAAAGCTGCTTTGAAACAATGTCCATTTTTGAAAGCGCTATACAAATAAAGATGAATAGAATTGAACTGATAAATGTCTTGTTTGTGATGTGTGTTTTAAATGTATCATGTTGTGCCCAAACACCAGCAAACTTTTCAATACATGTACATTTTCTGTTAATAGCACAAATTTCTTTTTCTGATGAGCTGAAAGTCAATGGCAGTGGTTTTACCTTTTTTGCAACTTTATGCATAAAGGAAACTCCAGCTGTATTTTTAATTAGATCAGTTGTCATGAACTCTGAGCCTTAGCCTGACTTTATGTCTACGCTGTGCTTGAAATTGCATGCAAAGCACTCCTTTTGCCTGAGTATTATTGCCTGCAGCTTGTTTCCCATCTCAACAGAACCTATGTAAAACACTCACACAGCCATTGAGTGCAGCTTTCTTTGTGATTATTATGCCCACATACAAGATATGAGCGCCTGGTTTCTTCCTATTACCAGGATAATGTTTATTTTATTAAATAGTGTATTGATGATTATTAAACCCCAGTCTACTAAACTTGTATCTGGCATAAACATAAATATACATGGTCCAACTGAAGCATGGGGAAGTTAGCTCACTGCTGGGCCACTGATCCAGACATTAAACTCCCACCTGCTTAGTTGTACTAATGAGATAATTGTGACTTGCTCCGAATAATGGCATTGCCAAATGCCAAACATAATATCAACCCTATAATATCTGGTGTTTCTCATAGAATGACTAAATAATCTCATCAAAATCATAAACATGTTAATTCAATTTGTAGGCAAGTAAAAACATCCAAACATTTCCATATAATATTTTTAGACACTGCATTGGCAACCTGTATATTAGCAAGGAGTTACAAACAGAGCAGACCTGCAGTGATGCAGAAATAAAAAATAATTGCTAAGAAAAAAAACATTTTTTTCCACAATAAATTTCACTTGGTTTTTAACTTAGCTATATTAATCAATTCAAAAGTTCCACATAGCCGCAGGTCTCTAAAAGAAGTAAAGTAGTTTAAGTAAACTGACAAACACAGACAATAATAAATGACATATTCAGCATTAGAACATTGACAGGTGAAGTCATGAAAAATGTAAGGTGCCAAGAGCCTGGCGATTTAATTACTGTGTTTCATAAATTAGCACAGTATTGCCAGTTGTTGTTTTGCAGGCAGAAATGCAATATGAGACAGGCAGGCACAAGGGATTTTCAATGCGGTCAGAAAGCTTACAGTTGGATCTTGAGCTAATTCTCAGCCAAAAAAATCATCAAAATAAGACAGAATGAGGAAAGAAGCAACTAATGACCTGATAAGCCTGCACAGATCCTATAAAAGATGCAGTCAGCTTTTAGAACAAGTCCAATGATTTCAAACAAGCTTATATAATGTGGTAAAGAAAATAAAGAAAACGCTCCATGCACACTTACTGAGATGCTGTTAGTACTGTATATCAGTGTGGAAATACCATACAAAAGACAGCCATATATAAGCACAAATTTTACTGGGCCAATTCTGGCAAAGTGAGAGAGTAGAGTGCAGGGAGTGCATTGTTTCTGCAAGAGAAGACAAACATGATTTCCATTTTCAATATAGATCCTGGAGGCACAGTAACAGCAGTCCTAGCAAGCTTATTCTCAAAGGCGAGTAATGTGCTTAATCATGCTTCAGAAATATTATGTGGACCAAGCAGCAACTTTATACAGTATGTGAGAGAGTGGTTTGATGCCACACTAAGTTATGAGGGTAAAACAGTACACCTCTGTGTTTACAGTGAGAGATTTAATGTTGTTAACCTGCCTGTCTGTGTTGCTTGCTACAAGAGCAATGCACCTGTTTCCTGAAGCTCTGCAGACACAATAAAAATAGCTGCACCAAAGAGTAGTCGGGAGAGTACAAAATCAAAATAAAAAGACCTGTTACTCTCGTTATCTTTAATAAGTTAAAAGGTGAACAAGATCCTTGTACCCTTAGAAAGAAGGCACCATATGATGCATGTCAATAGGAATGAAATAAGAAAATACACAACCTTATTTTCTCAAATAAAAATGCATTAATGAGATCACTGCCTTAATATCAGTTTCCACATTTCTTTGACACATAACTTAGATGCACATATGCTACTGCTGGATTCTGACAGATTATTCTGCATGAAAACCTACTCCAATTAACACATTCAGTTACACCATTTGGAACTTATTCATCAATGCTTTTTTTATTTGTAAAATATCTTGTTGGCTCAATAACATGTTCAGGAGTTGATTAGGTCTGGAAAATGTAGGTCTGGAAAAGATTTGTTTCTATGATGCTGAGGACATTCTGTGATTTCTAGCATTGAATGATACATGTGTTCTTTCTCCTTTATCAAATGCTACATGAGTCAATATGTTACTTAATTGTTATCAGTTTAAAATGACCCATGTTCAAATTTCTTGGCCATACAGAGGTACAGAGTCACAGAGTGAAAAACACAAGGTTGCAATTCACTCAGTTTTTGTTTGTTTGTCCAGTTTATATATTACATTTTTGTAGTGCTTTCCTAATGTTGCTTTTCCAACTGTTGCTCTACAAAGTGTGTAACACAAAGTAACACTCACTGAAAAAGTGAGATTAGAAAAGTGTTTTATTTCATGAAATACAAGTGCAGTCACAGAGAGACTGCTGTTGAGCATTTCACAGTTTGGGCATCATGGCACTTACAGAAGCCAGATGTCGCGTAATTTCAGGGCACCTGAATTGGAATTGTAGGATGGAAAAACTCAAGTATTTTTGTATTAAAGCATGGAAACAACTTATATTGCATGCAAAAAGAAACATGTAAGCAGTGTAGATTGTACAGGACAGGAACATATGAATAGACTACCTAGCATGTGTTAGTACTACAGAGATTTTTTAATATTGAAATCTGCTGAAAGCTATTGCTTGTTAAACAATAAAGCTCACAATACATTGATTATTATAATGTTGAATTGTGCGTTTAATTATGATTTATTAAAGAAAAAAAAAAAGAAAAGAAATTACAATGCCATGGAAGCATTTTTTTTTTTTAAGTGTGCATTTCTACACACATCTAATGTCACTCATAACACAATACATACTTTTTAAACTATTTTTGTTTTTACATTTAATTACACTTGCCATCCAACTCCACTGCAGTTCCCTGTGCTTGCAATTGCATGGATATATAGAGATGGTGGCGCATCAATAGTAGCAGGCATAATAAAAAGCTAGTAGGAAGCTAGTGGGAAGGTATTTTTTGTTTACAACAATAGATTATTTTAGCATATAATTAAATGGCTGCAGAGAAAACCTGATCTCCCTGTCCATTCTCCAAACAAACTTCTGTAATAATTATACTGGTAGGCAGTTGAGAACAAAACATGTCTAATTAACTTACACACATAAAGTGGAAGAAAGAGAGAGAAGCCAGAGCCTCAACATTGTCTCAGATCCACAGTTGGCTAAGTGATCGCTAGCAGTGATTTATATTCATGATCACACTTTCCAATTTAACCCGACTGTCAGGAAATGCAGGTCCATAGCCAAAGCCCCCACTTAACCAATTCAAGAGGGCCATGTCCTATAGATCAACAATATCCAAATGCAAATTAGAAGCTCCCTGCAAATTATACATCCTGCAGTACATGCTAATGCTTGACCACCAAAACAACCAATTATTGAATGTTGTAGGCATTCTAGGAAAGTATTCACAGCACTTCACTTTTCCCACATTTTGTTATGTTACAGCTTTATTCCAAAATGGGTTAAATTAATTATTTTTCTCAATTCCCCATGCTAACAATGTGAAGTTTGTTTGAAATCTTGGAGTCCACTTGTGGTAAAATCTGTTGATTGGAAAGGGACACACCTGTATATATAAGGTCCCACAGTTAACAGTGCAAGTCAGAGCACAAATCAAGCCATGAAGTTCAAGGAATTGTCTGTAGACCTCAAAAACAGCATTGTATCGAGGCACAGATCTGGGGAGGGGTACAAAAAGATTTCTGCAGCATTGAAGGTCCTAATGAACACGTTGACCTCCATCTTTCATAAAAGGAAGAAGTATGGAACCACCAAGACTCTTCCTAGAGCGGGCCGCCCGGCCAAACAGAGCAATCAGTGAAGAAGGGCCATATTCAGGGAGGTGATTAAGAACCTGATAGCTACTCTGAAAAAGCTCCAGCATTTCTTTGTGGAGAGAGTAGAACCTTCCAGAAGAACAAACATCTCTGCAGCACTCCATTAATCAGGCCTGTATGGTAGAGTGGCCATACTTAAGTTAAATACACATGACAGCCTGCCAGTTTGCCAAAAGATACCTGAAGGACTCTCAGACCATGAGAAATAAAAACTGCAGTCTTTGTCCTGAATGCCAAGTGTCATGTATGAAGGAAATCAGACACTGCTCATCACCTGGCCAATAGCATCCCTATAGTGAAGCATGGTGGTGGCAGCATAATGCTATGGGGATGTTTTTTAGCAGCAGAAACCATGAATCCTTGATGAAAACCTGCTCCAGGTTCAACCAGGACAATGATCCTAATGTCTTCGAGAGGTCTAGCCAGAGCCCAGACTTGAACCCGATTGAACATCTCTGGAGAGATCTAGGAAATGGCTGTGCACTGATGCTCTCCATCCAACCTGATGGAACTTTAGAGGCTCTGCAAAGAAGAGTGGGAGAAACTGCCCAAAAATAGGTGTGCAGGGCTTGTAGCATCATATTTAAAAAGGCTTGAGGCTGTAATTAATGCCAAAGTTGCTTTCAAAAAGTATTGAGCAAAGACTGTAAATACTTGTGCATGTGATTTCTTTATTTTCACTTTTATAAATTTGCAAAGATTTTAAACAAACGTCTTTCATGTAGTTATTATGTGGTAATGTTTGTAGAATTTTGAGGAAAATAATTAATTTAATCTATTTTGGATTAATGCTATAACATAAAATTTGTGAAAAAAATAAATTCCGTGAATACTCAACTGTGTGTGTGCGTTCGTGCGTGCGTGCGTGCGTGCGTGTGTGTGTGTGTGTGTGTGTGTGTGTGTGTATAACAGTCTGAAATTCTAGATACCTCTGAGAATCTCTCCTGTGTAAGGATTTTTAAGCAAAAGCATGAGTCACTGAATGTCAAATAGATGTTTTTTGTTTTCGCCATCTTCCTTCCTTCCATCCTTGCTTTCTGTCTCTCTCTCTCTCTCTCTCTCTCTCTCTCTCTCTCTCTCTCTCTCTCTCTCTCTCTCTCTCTCTTATTCTCTACTTTTCCAAGTATTGAGGTTTAGCTGGCTTGGCTCAGGGCAGAATGTAAGCAGACCACTTTTAAACACACACAAAGTAATTCTCTTTAATTTTTTTTAAAAACATTGATTAACTATTATTCTTTATTTCTGTAGCATCTCACCAGAATAAATATTTCCTTGAACATGCATATAATATCATTTATAAAAAGTGTTGCATCTCATTTGTACTCTCCCACTGTGAGTAGCATGTGAAATAATAACATTTTTCAAATATCACAACACTGACAGCTTCTTACCCAAGTGATTAGTGAATGCTCATTAAAGCCCTTGCTGTGTTCACATGTGAGGTTAGAAAATCTATTAAAAAGAAAGCTATTCAGAGTTCATAGTTAGAGTTCAAGTGGCATATTAAATTTTAGGGGAAAATAAATACATAAATACATAAATAAATAAATCAATAAATATATATATATAAAATATCATTTTGATTGTTTGCCAAGATATAAAGAAAAAAAGAGGCACCATGGGACTCCTAGGTGGCAACAGAACAAGCTTTTAATCACAAATTATAAAATTAAGTGTATAAATAGCAACAAAATTGTATGATATCAGAAAGAAAGCAGCCATTGCAGTTTGTGGTTAGAAAAGTAATATTTTGGCTATATTGTGATTTTCCAAACACAAACTTACCAAAAGCTTAGAACGATTTTTATGCTTAATGTAGTTAAACTCCCATTAAAACAGGAGAATTAGGCTGATTATTCTGAAAAGTGAAAGGGCAAGTCATAAATTCTCCTCTCAGAGGCTTTTACGAATATTGCAAATTGCTTAAAGTGTAATCTTCTCTCAGGAAAGCATTAACATTTGTGTAATAGCTTCCAAGCCTCAAAGTGAGAGGCCAAATGAGTAACTGTATTAAGAAAATAACCACAGCCTGAAGAATGAGTCCATTAAACAGCATGTGCACTCTAATGGCGCTTTAAAGAACATCCTTAACCGAGTCACCAAAAATTTGAGTTGCTAGCATGTCTCTCTGTACATAAATAAATAAATAAATAAATAAATAAATAAATAAATAAATAAATAAATAAATAAATAAAAAAAATAAATAAATAAATAAATAAACTAAACAAAAAAAATCCAAATCCAAGAGCAATGTAAAATAACAAAGGGATTTTTTTTTACCTATTTACCTATTGCTTTTAATATGCCTATACAGACAATTCCTTCCCAGGCATGTACTTTTACTCAAGTTTTGTGCCTAGAGAGTAATTTGTCTAGTTGACCACATAGGCAGAGACTGTCCCCTTGAGTGCCACCTTCAGTCTTAAAGCTAACACAACCTCTATCAATTACAGAAATCCTACAGGGAGGCCATTCAGTGAATCCTACTGTTTGCCCCACTACAAAGCAAACAAATCCTTTTTGGAGTGTGTATGAGATAGATAAAAGGAAAAAGAGACACAGAAAGATAAAGAAAGAAAGATAAAAGGAGACAGAGAGTATAAAGAGAAAATATAAAGTAATACTGTAAGTCAGGATTTTGGTAACGTATTTCATGAAATCGTTATCTTTAATATTATATGAATAAATGAATAACGTGTCATAGATAATAAATGTATGATATTACACAGTTATGTTCGAATTAATTTTTATGCTAATTGTGCATTAAGATATGTTAATGTAATGTAGCTGGTCAACCAAATGCAGATAGAAATGTGAAAGAAAAAAAAAAAGAAAGAAAGACTGAGGACTGGCTTAAATGTTTTTTTTTTCTTATTATTTTCTTACATTTTTTACAATTAAACAGAAATAGATGACCTTATAAAATGTATTGTAGTATTGGATCAAGTAACACAATGCAACACAAATTGTATACTGGTACATGTCCTTAAAGAGGATGCATGCTAGCCATATTATACCATATTTAAAAGCATTTACAAAATATACTGTATTTGCGAGCCATAAGCAAAGACATGCCGACAAAAAAATCTCAGTAAATCTACAGCATGTATAAATGAATTAAAAATAACATTAAAAGTCTGAAATTATATTTCTCCGTTTTTTATCACTATTATGATCATGTTCATATCAGCTTTTAGATATCATTCAGAGATAACATTAAAACCAATGAGCGATGAAGGGTACGATGTTGACGCTCTTGTTACAGCGGCACCTGCCAAGGTGTGGGATATATTAGGCAGCAGGTTCTTGAAGCTGATATGTCAAATTCAGTAAAAAAAAATGAAATTATACATGTTCAATGGGTGTGGAAGCTGAGTATTCGTACTCATCCAGCAAGGCCGCCAGATGAACAGGCACTTATTGTATGTTAACATGGCTAAAGTGAAACAGCTACTGTGTTAGTAGAGAGAATGCATATAGATTACAGCCTGAGGAAAGTGAAAGAGACTATCTAGGGAAGAAGAAAGGAAGAGCAAAAGTGCATAATAATAGATAGCAAGTGAATGACCAGAGAAAGTAATAATGAGCTGTGAAGTGATGGGAGGATTAAAGATGAATTGCATTGTAATTTCAGCTTGTGTGCTTGAGCTTGAAACAATTCCCTGGAAGTCTTTGTGTGCGTGTGTGTGGGTGTAAATTTGTTTATCATTCTGGCACATGTGCCGAAAGAATTCTGTGATTACACATCTGCTCTGCAGCATGGAAGTGAGTCTCCTTGACCAGTGATTGATGCCTTTGGGCCAGTGTCATTCCCAACATGCTCCCTTGCTAATTATCCTTGATGCCACTACAAGTCCACAATGAGTGACTCACATAATCAAAGTGAGTGTTTGCAAGGGCTCCTGTTTATGCTCAAGGCTCCTTTACCTTGTAATATTATGCATTGAGAGACACAGAGATTAGAAATCCATTCTTGTACTGTGAACAGTTTGGGTCATTATAGCTTAAGTTTAATGACATTGCTCCTAATGTCTTGCAATTCCCAACACTAAGGAGTTTATATGGATTTTAACAAACTAAACATCAAGCCACATCGAAAAGTTCACAGTATGACAATTACAGTTTTTTTAAAAATATGTACAAATCAGTGCTTTACAAACTCAAACAAAAACCTCTTACCAGATCAGATTATTTATCTAACTACCATGTTCCCGCAAAAATAAGATCTGGTCTTGCTCCAAAAGACACGGTAGGGCTTATTTTTTTGGGGATATCTTATATTGTCATGTACAACAATCTATGGGTATATTTATTAATGTATGATACAAAAATCTGTATAACATCCATTTCATATTGCAACCTGTACTCTGATTGGTCATCTGTTTACCATACCTCTCGTACAATGGCTTGTGTATTTACAAATACATATGGTAATTATAATTGATTAAATAATTATAATATATATATATATATATATATATATATA
>MU551603.1:5459208-5474835 GCA_024362625.1 Silurus asotus
TATATATATATCAGCAGAAGCTGGTCATCATTGATCTGACCCCTTTCCATTCTTACTGTATGTCTGTGGTAAAATAATCTCTGATGAATTCACTGGCTTCTCTTGGTTTACTTAACATTAATATGAAGTAATTTAAACATTTGAAGAAAAGTTTGGTTGGCACAAATGTTATTGTCAGAGCCTGGTAAAAACATGATGTGCCAGCTGCGACTGATACAGGACTTTTGGCCCAGGGGGTATAAAATGGTCGCATCTTTTTTGTCTAAGATTGTAACAAAACAAATGATACAACAGACTGTCTTTAGTTTCAGGTCTGTGCCAACACATTTTTCCCACAGAGTTAGGGATTTTAGACTGCAACAGTAGATGGATGGATGGAGCAACATGCGATGTATTGCCAGAACAAAGCATTTGTGCCAGAACAAAGCATAAAAGAACACATGATTACCCGAAATTGTCAGACTTCCCAGCTTTCTGAAGTCACACTGCCAATGGTGAGATGGTTCCACAACCGGAGCAGTGAATTGTGATAACAGACCACAGACTAACAGGATAACAGGCTTGGTTACTCAGCACACTATCCACAGGGTATCATTTACAGTTTCTCCATTGCTATTTGTAAAGCCATGAAACTGAGTTCACTATCTTTCAGACTTCACTGAATGAATCTCACTGCATCACAGCCTACATATGTGATCTGTGGTGAGTTCAAGTGATCCTCAATAGAATTCCTGTCCTCAGGAGAGTACAATTTTAGGATCTTAGATAATCTTACCTTCAGTAGAGAGCAGTAGCAAAATGTTAGGTAATTTTTATGCTCAGTAATGTACAGCATCAGTGCATGAATGGTTTTCATCCCGAATATGATGACTCTCATAAATTGCCGTTAGATCCAAAAGAAACTGCTTTAGTGCATGAAAATCAATTAAAGAAGCATGAGATTTAACCAGTACACAAACTTTCATTTTGCTATGTCTCTGGAAATTAAAATAAATAATTTTCTAGTACTGTGTTCTGTATTAATTAAACATTAATTAGCAGTGTATAAAGCATGACTATGAGAATTGTGAGTTTTGTAGAAATGTACGTTACTAACCAGGAAGAAAATGAATGTAAAGTCATGCAGAAGTGAAACAGGGACATAAAAAGAACAGGAATATAATATGCCTTAGAATGTCTGCAAGTAAGGATGGACTGTATTTCATAAGCTCTGTTAATACAGAAGATGACACAGTGGGTATATTTACACCACTTCAGTTCTTTATAGTCAATTGAAAGGATTTTACTCACAATCACACACGGTTCCCTATGAGCTCTAGCACACCATGAAATGGACCACCAACAGTAAAAACTGATAAGCTCTCTGCTTAGACTGGTAAACACCCAACACCCCAAAGGAGGAGCGAGATAGCTCAATAGAAAAAAGAGCCCAACTTAGAATTTAGAATGCATTCTTTTCACTTATTAAATTGCACGTGTTTCAGTGTTTCATTTTTGTTAACACTCCTACTGAATGTAAAACTCTCAAAACTCTTCCTATTATTTTCTGTTATACTGTATTATACTTATTGTTATCCAAATATCTTATAATTGTATTGATGGTGAGGGCGGAAGGGTAAATAAAAACATCAGTGAAAACTAAGGAGAGAGGTGGAGTCCAATGCAGTGCACCTTGTTTGAAAGTGTGGTTTTTGGTTTTGTTTGGCAGGAGAATGTAAGAGAGAGGCAGTGGTTCAGGAGTGGATGAAGCAGATAATGTTTCACAACAATAGTGATTGTGTACCGAGCTAAAAGTCTCAGTCACCCAGATTAGGCATTCAAGATAATGAGAATAACAGGGATGCGTGTAATCTCCAAGTTGGGCAGGAATTAAAGTAAGTTGCTATCTGAAAGTAATACAATGTTTTAAGATTAAAGTCTGTCCTTGCCATGGTGTCATATTGAATAATACTGAAATACAGTGCCTGTCAAAAGTTTGGAACCATTTCTGTTAAATTTTTGAGACACATATATGTTCCTTCTGTGCATGCAACAAATAAGGTAAACCGCAAAAAACACACAGCAATGAATGACTAAGAAAAGATCCAAATTTAAAAATTTTGACTTTAAGAGAAGAAGTTATGTAAGTTGAACGACAGGAAAGAAGATGTAACCAGACTGCCTCACACCCACAGTCAAACATGGAGGTGGAAGCTTAATGGTTTGGGGTTTGTTTTGAAGCAGGGAAGGTTTGAGAATTATTCTGGATGAACAGAATGCTCAATAAACATAGCTATTATTCCATACTTCAACACCACAGAATTCAATCCAACTTCGCCACACAACAAGACAATGACAGAAAGCATACTGTACATCCAAGCAACTTTACGTGTTATTTAGAGAGCAAACAGTTGGCTGGATTGTTATCTATTATGGAATAGCCTGCCCAGTCAATGGTCCTAAATTCTATCGAACTGCCCTAGGATGAACTGGATCACAGGGTCAAAAATAAATATTCAACTAGTCAAGAACAAGAACCAAAGAACACCTTTGGCAATTTTATAAGAGGCCTGGCAAAGTATTTTATGCTGAATCCAAGAGTGTGTAAAGCTGTTATTCAGGCTAAAAGCTTAAATGAAAATAAAGATACATTAATAAATATATGCACAGTTATATATTTGTTTGGTCAATGCAAAGCTTCATTACCACATTTATCGCTTTTAAACAAAAAGGCATGGGTCTCAAAAAAAGATGAGACTAGGTGGTATATTGACTATAACTGCATGTATGAGCCTTGTTGTCTGACATATTTTCATGTGATATCTCTGTCTTTATCTCGCAACTTGAGCATACCTGTCTTCTGTGTGTGTGGGCATGAGCAGGGGCAAATCTCAAGCTAAGCAGAAAGCTACAAGCAAGCTGGAAAGCTGCCACATTATTTGTTTCACAAAACATTTAACATTACTGTCTGACTCCAATGCCAAGGGCAGAAGTACAAAAAAGGTAAAAACAACAACAACAAAAGAAAGCTTCCTGTGCATTCTTACTTTGTTCCTTAACATTTTCTCTAAACAATGTACTGCCAAGATTGTTATGGCACTCAAGCAGATTTATATTACTTTTGTTTAACTCAAATGCTTGGAACGGAAAATAGTTCTAAACAACAGTCAGTTCTGGTCCACTAATTTGATTGGGAAAGTGAAGTTACAAGAGTTCATATATTTCCATAACTGCATTGGTCATTTTATTGTCATTTTATTACATCACTCCAATGCTTTTACCAGAACAATCATCAGTGGACTTAGTAAACGTTACCTCTTCATTTTTTATTATTATTTTTTTTTTATATATAATGAATGTCAGTTGGAAATAAAAAAGAAGAAACAATATTAGATTTATTTAAAACAAATTTAATGAAGGTGTAAAAATTACACACGAGCCAGCTATCCAGGGAACTTATAACTTTTTTGCATTATAACAATGTTAATTTAAAAATTATAACATTTGGGCAAATTTTGTCTTTGTATTTTACATTTAGATTTAGTATGTGATTCAAAATAACCACAATATTTCATGCAATTTTAATATTATTATATTTTCTTATTATTTTTTATTATATTATGTTTTAACTAATAAAGCTCATAAAGAAATACCAAATAAGTAATTTAATTTCAGAGAAAAATTTCATTGACTGGACTTTTTTTTATTTTTGTATTGAATTTTCTTATTTGACCTAATAAATATCAGTATATACTTATACCATTTTAATTCTTTTTCTCTCTCTCTCCCTCTCTCTTTCTCTCTCTCTCTCTCTCTTTCCTCCGGCTCCCCTCCCTCCCCCTCCCAGCCACTTNNNNCTCGCTCTCTCTCTCTCTCTCTCTCTCTCTCTCTCTCTCTCTCTATCTCTCTCTCTTTCTTTAACACACACACACACACACACACACACACACACACACAAATGTGTAAAATTACATACCTTCATTATCCTTTATAGTAAAGTTAGGGTTAATTGGAATTCCTCCAGAGAAAGAGAAATAAAATCTCGGCCCATTTGCAAAGTCATCCTTATCCACAGCACTGATCGTCTGGATGATCTGTCATTAGCAGAATAAAAAAATGGTGTTGAGTCTCTATTATTCATTACATATCTCAATCTGATAGTCAGACACTTGTAAGGTATAAAAGGAAAGAAAGATAATGTCAATTATTCTTATTAACTAAAAGTCAACCTGAAATTCATCACACACTCAATTTGGTTCACATTTGGCTTAAATAATTATTGCTTTAAAATGGAAGCTTTAAACTGTTTGACTGGAAAATGATGATTAAGAGAGGTACAACGTTTGGTTTAGGACAGCCAGGTAATTAAGAAATAATAATTTCTTTGCATTTTGTCCCCCTTTGTTTTCTACTGTGATATTATCAATACTTTAAGCCATCAAGAATGAACTGCTTTTTACCACTCTGCATAATTAATAGTTCTAATTTGGTTAGCAAAAATTATTGTAACTAAAATTTACAATACAGTGTTCCAAACATGGTCTGTTTTGTACTACCAAAACCTTTTTGCCACTGTGGTTTGTAATTTGGTTCTACACTGAGTTACCATTGGATAAAGCAGCTCTATTGTAACAAACCCTGAAAAAAAAAAAAACACATCTGGGTGACACCAGATCATGTAATATTATTGTATATTGTAACGAAATGATGCATTATAATCTAAACATGGATTTTATTTTGTTCAGGGTATTGACTGTTCTCCGATTAGAGCCTTGAGTGCAAAATTGTTTGTGGTAGTTGAAGTCCTGAAAATATCATAGCAATTGCGGTCATTAGCCACTGCAGTGAAACTGTTCCTTTCAAGTGCAGTCCAAATCCAATTTAATGGTTTCTAAGTGGTACCACCAACAGAAATCTCATGTTTAGCTGTATATGTGGGGCCAGTGTGTGGTTCTCAGAATTATGAGAATTACAACTAGAAGTAGGGTATCAGGATGGATACATGAGTTCTTGGAGCTGTAAGCAATACATCCTACTGCACCACTTTGCTGTCATTACTGTTACTGTTAAAACATTTATAATGAAATCATGGTAAATGAAATTGATTGCCTTCACCTGCTTTTTACAAAGTTTGGACGTGTTTACATTGACTGCATAGAAAACATAGTGTATCGTTTTCTTGTAATACCAGACTTTGCTCCATTGTTTCAGTGATTTATGTTAAACATTACACCATGTGCTAGGTTAATTATTTATGTGAAACCACTCAGTTCGTTTGTCTAACAGAAAGAAACAAGTGAACATGACACCTCTAGATGAGGTCACTACTGCATATTACATCCAATGCATTTGGGAACTATGTGGATTTAGCCCACTTTAGTTTATTATATGTAGATAAGGAAACCCCGCACAACATACGATAACACTTGATTTGAGGGTTTATTATGTATTGGTTTCATAACACTTTCAGTACTGATACATTAAGCTTGTATATAAGAAGAATAAAAAAAAATGTCTGAAACTGCTAAATAAAATATATATGTAATGGTTATGAATGTATTATAAATGTAGAAACCTTTACTATGTGAGAGATTGCATAAGACCTGGATTGTTACCTGACACGTCTTTACATAAAACCTTTAAAAAAGCACTTTAATGTTTTAAAAAATATGAAATGTCATGCTTATGGATGTGTTATGAAGTCTATATGCACTTCAAATAAAGTGTTACCCTGATGCCTGTTAGCAATGTATGCATGATTTAAATGTATTGATGCAGTTGTGAATATTAAAAATGTATTTCCTCTCATCTGAATCCAGCCAGACCTCCGTCTATCCCTGTCTGATTCTTTCATTTTCTCCTATACAGTACACTATTCTTTTTTCCCCCTATTTTTCAAGCTGGCTTCTCTTACTAAGTAACTCTCCTTTACTGCTTAACACTTTGTTCTTTATTTTCCTCTTTGCACTATCAGCTCTTCTTGTATATCTGCAGTGCTCTTAAACAGAGATTTATGCAAAGAGAAAAATAAAAAGCCATGTGCATGGAGTTGAAGCAGTCATGCTTGGCTGCACCGATCCTCACTCTGAATGAACAATGATTAGTGTGTCTTCAATCTTTCTCTGTCTCTTTCCTTTCCTTTTTTTTCCTATGCTATTTTGTCTGTGTGCTTTATGTAAGAATATAAATTCTCTATCACACCTTTTGTGGTGTGTGCTCAGAATATAGAGAAAAGCATTTTTGAGATTTACCTGTCCTGGTCTTATGCCTTCACAAATAAGGATTTCGTCCTCTGTGTTGATTTGTGGCGGGTTGTCATTTACATCTAGTACCTGAATGGTGACTGGGACATGACTCAGAAGACTTGGGTCATCTGTAAATGAAGGAATAAACAATTTCATAAACTTTTAAACTAAATAAAAGTAGCAACACAAGTTACATTTGTCAAAGACTTTATGTCTCTGTACATGGAGCTGTTTTCCGACTGGTAAATCCAATATCCAATAACCTTTTTACCTTTTATTTTTTAGGCTCATAAGTTCATATCAATGACAATCAAAAGCAGTTCTAAGAAATTAATAATATGCTGGTCTATTAAAATATTCAGCAAGAAATTATGCAAATCTGCTTTTCTGGAATAAAATGTAAAAACAAATACAGTCTCTGCACACACCTACACACATTCTGTGACTGAGGTCATCGATGTACATATCAGTGCATATCTGAAGACAGCCACTGCATGTAGATATAATAGCTTATAATTCTTGATGAACAGAAATACTGATATAAACTAACATTCTGTATTTTGCAACACAAATAAGTACATTTGTGAGTAACAGAGCAGCACAGTTGGAAGCATTGCTTCCTCACAACCTTCACTTCAACTACCCTGTCAGATTTCCTTCCACCTTCTAAAAGCATGCTGGTAGATGGATTGGCTATGCTAAAATTGCTTCTAGGTGTGAATGAGTGTGTGAATGAGTGTGTGAGCAGTCTGCCCTGTGATAGACTGGAGTTTCATCAAGGGTGTGTTCCCACCTCAGACCCATGGTTCCTGGTATAGGCTTTGAATGGATCTACTACAGTACAACACTGACTTGTTAATGGTTTTAAAAGACAAAGGAATAAGCACAAAAAAATACGTACATTTCCATTTACTTTTGCTTGGTAAAAACATCAAAATAGATATGTGATTAATGGCAGAAGTGATAGTTGGTTGAAGATAAAGTATAAACTTTCTTTCGGCTTCTCTCGTCAGGGGTTGCCACAGCGGACCACCCACATGTTTGATTTGGACATGTTTTTACGCTCGATGCCCTTCCGAACAGAACCCTCCCTATTAATCCGGGCTTAAGACCGGCACTAAGGTTTATGCAACCCCAATGGCTAGGGTTGGATCCCTGACCGAGGCTCGAACGCCGCATCCTAACCACTAGACCACCAGGGAACCTGGTTGAAGATAAAGTATAATGTGTATAATAGTTTTACTATATAAATTAAATACAACAGTGCAATTGTATTTTACACATACATTTAAAAATAAAAGTGTGAAGTAACATTCAGTCTGGAACCTCACTGATAAGTAGGTGTGTGAATTATTCAGTTGCGATTGTACAGCAGTTGCTACTGTAACGGCTACATCTAAAATGAAAAGTAAAACCGCTTGCTTTATTTAAAGGTAAGCCTGATACATTTTTGTATTATTCATGAACGGCACATGAAAAAATTGATAAAAGTGTGCACTGTGGTAAAACAATCTAAAGAAAATCTCACTGGACTTCCCCTTTTCCCTTCCCCTTTAGTCTCAAAGAGCCTATTTCACATTTTGTAGGTGTTTTTATTTATGAATCTTTTTACTGTATTTAAACAATAAGACTTATTTAAATGAGGAACTTACTCAGATCAAAATTGACACTGAATATTTTGCAAACATATGAAAATAAAGCCTACTGATAAACAAATCATGAACTTTTAAATATACATTTTCTTTTTACATCTTTAACTGGTAAGTTCATCATTTGCATTGACCATACAGGAAACAAGTACCTAAAATGTCTAAGCAATTCTATTAAAAGACAAAATACCTCACAATGTGGATTCTATTGTAATTGAAGATGATATTAAACAGTTGAGTTGTTGTGTATGGCAGCATGTTGTTTTTTCAGGCATAATGTTATAACAATCATTAAGAAACACTGCCATATGTGGAGTGATCTATTACATAAAACAATTAATTTCTATTCTATTCTATTCTATTCTATTCTATTCTATTCTATTCTATTCTATTCTATTCTGTTTTACTTACAAGTAGTATGTTCCTAAATGCTCCTAATGTTATTTATGTCATTATCGTTTCAAATTGTATTGTAAAAGAAACATTTGAATGATAGCCAAAAATGATGTAGTAATGATTTCATTAGATTGAAGTAAAGTATGGTTCTAATGGTAATTTGCATGTGTATTTTTTTCAGTAGAAAGGGAAAAAATTCTAGTTGAAGGACACAACCAATCTCAAATTAAATTAAGATTACATTACATAACATGTCAATAACTAAGATTTATGCACGAGGGTGAACAAAGATTCCAATAGCAACATATGACACTGTGCCATTTGAAGACACCAACATGGTTGCACATGGTCACTTTATCACCCAACCAGTGTGAACAGTATCTGCCTGCAGACATAATGTACATGTTTACCTCAAATTTTACAATTCTAGCCACAGCAATTTTGCACTAGTGCTTGTTCAATGCCTGACAACTGTGGAATATCATTACCAGCGATTACACTTTGCTATTAGTGAATCATTAATACTGGGTGAAGGCTGGGAGAAAAAGGTAATTGCTTAGATTAGATCTACAGCCGAAGGGCGGCGTAGATCGACTCATATTAGCTGTGAGAGCAGCCAGTGATTTGTATCGTCTGTTTGGGAATTGACCTGAGAATGATGTTGATTTTGTGGCAGTACCTCATGTAATGCAAATACAGATACAGGTCTCTTTACACACACAAACACAAACACACACACCAAATGGAGCATGTTGGATGTATCCAAACGTTCATACTACTTCAGCAAAAAGCTACGTATTCACAAACATTTTATACACACACAATATGAGGGTTTCTCATAAAAATCTTAACAAATTATCCCACTTGGAGGAAAAAACATGTTGCATTCAAGTGCATCCAGCTGGGAATTCTCAGAGTGTTCCAGGGAAATTAAACATGGATGTTTTATGAATTTATGTATTTGCTAGTAAAAAGCTACTCTGCTAATACTAGCGATCATGAGGTCATAATGTATATTATTTTTAGCAAACCATATAATCAATGTAATAGAGTAGATTGAACTAACAAATGTGTCTGTGTTGATTGTGCTAATGGAATACTGTTATTCATTAAAAAGTGTGAAATACTAGGATTTATTGGAGATTAGTGTGAGCAGCCATATTGATATGATGCCGTATGCTGAAAGTCTTTTTAGAGTTAAATTCCAAAATTGGGGCCAGTTTTTTTTTTTTATCACAGGGCAGAAATGTCAATTTACAAGCTTTAGCTAAATGCTGCAATATAATTGGTAACAAAATGATCAGAGCATAAATATATTAGATGCAATACATGGTTTATTTTCATTGATCTTTTTGTAGAGCTAATCTTGCAAACTGACAAATGTGGTAGGTACTCACCTTCCTCTTTTGCCATGACAGTGATGTTGTGCCATGCTATGTCCTCTCTGTCCAGGAGGTGAGTGGTTCTAATGATTCCACTGACAGGCTCAATATCAAAGTATTCCCCACTTCCTTCTTTTAGTTCTATGGAATACCTATTTATAGAATATAGAGAGAAAAAGATTAAAGAAAGAAAGAAAATGAATTTTGCATGATTGCCTCCAATGTAGTCCACACCATCATCTAGAAAGCAGAGATTTTGTCGTAATCCATGATAATAGCAGCACACAGACTTGTTTACAGGCCTAATGATTGAATGTCTGTCAAATAGCCATTGCAATCAGATGGAGGTTTCATGACCTAGTCTGGCAAAAAAAAATCTGTTTGTTGGCTCACTTCAAAATGGCTTTTACCTAGCAGGAAATGTGATTATGAACTGCAGAATTGAATAGACCTCATTGGGCTATTTTTCTAAGCTGAAGCACAGTCACTACAAATGACATTTCAAAAAGATGAAAAAGACAGTAAAACACATTGCACTACTTGTTATTGGTTTAGTAATGTGGAAGTTGCACATCGCAACATGCAGGATAGTCAAAAACAGATTTTTTTAATAGTAAAATATCAGTATTATTACCACTAATCAGTGTTTTGTTATCGTCTTCCAATATTTTGTGCCTGGCACTTTTCCCCAAATTACATATGCAATTCAAGTGGCCACAAAACATATGGTCAATTTGTAGAGAAAAGGGGGAAGAGAGAGACAGAGAGAAAGAGAGAGAGAGAGAGAGAGAGAGAGAGAGAGAGAGAAAGATGAGTCAGACAGATGCTCTTATTAATCAATATCGACTCTGGGGTTTCAGCTTTGTTTTGAAACCCCAGAGTCGATATCGTATTTGTTCAAAAATGTCAGTGTTAACTAGAATAACAGGTAAAATATTTGATAATTAAATTTGCAATAAAATTACAAATGAGTTTTTATTAAATAGTTGTGTTTTATACTTACTGGCTACACTCGGTCATAGCATGTTATGAGCATGGAGCTGTGCATTGGCAAACTCTGAATGCATATTAATATTCAAGTGTTCTTGTGTGTTCAAGGGTGATGTACAAAAATTGGCATGTGTGACATGTTTCACACCTTTAGGTTATTTTAATATATTCCATTGAGATCACTGACTCTGCATGTTTTATATTTAGCCACATTGCTGAATAACTGTTCTTCTTGATTAGTTGGTTGACTGAGTTCTGTTTTTCTGAATACAATATAAACCTATTCTAATAAACCATAGGCATTTATTTATATGATTAACGACTTACATTATATTCATTATACTGGCCAATTTTCCAAGCAGCAAATAATAAATAATAATTATAAAATGAGGAAAAAAAATAAAAAAAAATAAATAAAAAATCAAAAAAATCAAACTGTCACTGTGTATTTAAACCAAAACAGGCAAACTGTGTATTAGTATGGAAAGAAAATGCAGTGTGAATGTTTAGGGTCCATTTTGAGAAGAGCAGGCAGAGCTTTCCACTAGCCTTCCAGTGACATTGTAGGTGTCTGTCCAGAGAAAATAACTGACTTGCAGGTAAAACATGAGGGAGAGCATTAAAGTCCTGCTAGTTAAAACTGGCACATTATCTTTATTGAACATGAAGTAATAGCTAAGGCATGGCTTTTGGGACTGATTGATCATAAGTACGAGTTTTTTTGTTTACCCGTTTTTAAATTAATAATCAGTAATAGGGTATATTTTGTTTTATGTATTATGTTTTTAAAAACAAAATTAGCACTAGTATTTAATACTGCCCTATTTTAATTTAGACATTTTTATTTTTATTTTAATAATTTTTTATAAAAGAAGTAATAGATCTTAACAAAGTCTGATTTAAAATACTCCCAAGGTAAATTTCTTAAAGTTTCCAGAACAATATATTGTACATTCATAAACATGTGAAATAACCTTTACCACCTAACGATGGTTAGATAGATGAGTATCTTATAGTCAGCATGTATCATCAAAACAAGCTCAGTCTGTTTTGCAGTAGACTCAACTCTCGGCATAACATGTTTACAACCTCAGGGTATTCATACATGCACCTCCATATGAACAGTCATAAGATTATTTATAACGTTAGGTGTAAATACTTGAGATTAGATTGCTGGAGTATGTAAATAAAGTGCAAGCATGTAAAAGTATTTAATAGTGTAGTTCATCGACATACAACACTTTTATTGTAAAAAGAAAAAGGTTTAAAAGGAGACAGATTGAGTCAATCAGTACAGTCAGGTATTATGCAGGGACAACTCTTGGATGCTATAGGCCATTTGGTTAATTTTAAGAACATCACATGGTAAAAGCTTTTTATTTGTCTAAATCTGGTTGGCACTTTATTACGTAAAAGGTGATAATTGGCCCCCTGTGAACTCTTCTCCAGCACCCTGTTTGAGGTTGCCACACTCTGCACAGTGTTTGAGGGTGGCACACTCATACTGCATCATCTGGTCCCACTGGTTCTAGCACTTGTTTTACACATTGTTGTGACTAGTGACAGTAAGACAATGATCTCTGTAGAGTAGATTAGATCCTCTGACTGATGGTATGTCAGAGGATCTAATCTATTCACTTTTTTTGTAACTGACACTACTCAAAATAATGTGTAAGACAAGTGCCAGGACTAGTGGGACCAAAAGATGTGATATATTGATTGCCTAATTGAGTCAAGATTGGAAAGTTTTTTGTCGTATGTACAGAAAACAATCTGTTACACCATACAATGAAATTCTTACTCTGAGAATCCTCCAAGCAGCCTATGACATTAAAAAAGGACATAAGGAAAACAGGCAAAAACGCAAATTACCAATTTCAAGTTGTATTAGTGCAATGCAATAAACAAGTGTATGCATGTATAAAGTGTGCAGGCGACAAAAAAACATTATGGAAACACGTGCAAAGTCCTTCCGGGGTACAGTGGTTTGAAAAAGTGTTTCCCCTCTTCCTGATTTCTTATTTTTTTGCATGTTTGTCACTTTCAGATCATCAAACATTTAAATATTAGTAAACGATAACACAAGTGAACACAACATACAGTTTTTAAATGAAGGTTTTTATCATTAAGGGAAAACAAAATACAAAACTACATGGCCCTATGTGAAAAAGTTAAAACTGTGGTTTATCACACCTGAGTTTAATTTCTCTAGCCATACCCAGGCCTGATTACTGCCACACCTGTTCGCAATCAAGAAATCTCTTTAATAGGACCTGCCTGACAAATTGAAGCAGACCAAAAGATCCTCAAAAGCTAGACATCATACAGAAATACAAAGAAATTTAAAAACTAATGAGAAAGAAAGTAATTGAGATCTATTAGTCTGGTAAAGGGTATAAAGCCTTTTTCTAAAGCTTTGGGACACCAGCTAACCACAGTGAGAGCCAATTATTCACAAATGGCAAAACATGGAACAGTGGAGAACCTTCTTAGGAGTCCCCAGCCAACCAAAATTAGAGCACAGAGATGACATATCCAAGAGGTCACAAAAGACTCCACAACAACATCCAAAAACTGCAAGCCTCACGTGTCTCAGTTAAGGTCAGTGTTCATGACTCCGCCATAAGAAAGAGACTGGGCGAAAATGGTCTACATGGCAGAGTTCCAAGACAACCGCTGCTGAGCAAAAAAAACATAAAGGCTGGTTTTAGTTTTGCCAGAAAACATCTGATGATCCCCAATACTTTTGGGAAATACTCTGTGGACTAAGGAGACAAAAGTTGAAGTTATTGGAAGGTGTAACCATACGTAACACCACATTTCAGAAAAAGAATATCATACCAACAGTAAAATATGGTGGTAGTGTGATGGTATGGGGCTGTTTTGCTGCTTCAGGACCTGGAAGACTTGCTGGAATTATAAATTCAGCTGTTTACCAAAAAATCCTGAAGGAGAATGTTTGGCCGTCTGTTAACGATCTCAAGTTGAAGCCAACTTGGGTTCTGCAGCACGACAATGATTCAGAACAAACCAGTAAGGCCACCGCTGGGTGGCTGAAGAAAAACAAAAAGAAGACTTTGGAGTGGCCTAGTCAAATTCCTTACCTGAATCCTATTGAGATGCTGTGGCATGACCTTAAAAAGGTGGTTCATGCTTGAAAACCCTTCAATGTGGCTGAATTACAACTAATCTGCATAGATGAGCGGACCAAAATTCCTCCACAGTGCTGTAAAAGACTCAATGCAAGTAATAGCAAACACGATTGCAGTTGTTGCTGCCAAGGGGAGCCCAACCAGTTATTAGGTTTACGGGGCAAACACTTTTTCACACAGGGCCATGTAGTTTTGGATTTTGTTTTCCCCTCAATAATAAAAACCTTAATAAAAAAATTTAAAAACTGCATGTTGTGTTCTCTTTCGTTATCTTTTACTAATATTTAAATTAGTTTGATGATCTAAAACTTTAAAGTGTTTACAAACAAAAAATAAGAAATCAGGAAGTTAAACACTTTTTCACACCACTGTAGATTGGGTCCATGTTGGTATTCCAATTGTAATGGGGTCTATTTGTGTGGGCAATTGAGCATGCATACTAAACAATTTGCCAACTGGCTATGCTCATTGTGATATTTGCACTCAGATCAATTGCTCTTGAACAGTATTTGACTGGATTTTGCAATATGGCACTGTATATTTCTGCATGTCACTGGGAAGAAGATACCATAAGTGATTAATCATCATTTGAAAAGATGCACTGTAATAGAGCCCCATTGTTCAAATTTAAATGAAAAGATTATTTCATAAAAACAATTTTCAGGTAAGGAAAAAGAAGTTAGGTTATCCACTGACTTTGACAACCCCGACAGCACTTATTACCATCATACAGTACGCTTGCAATACACAGAGAAAGGTGGGGTCATAATAGGGCAAAAAAAAAAAAAAATGCATTCATAACAACTCACTTACTTCTCATTAAATTTAGCCTTTTCAAATTAGAGAGAGATACAATAGGAAGGATGAGGAGATAGAGGTTAAATAAAGGCAGAGTGGTGCCTTTATGCCAACACTTTGCCATGAATATATTATGGTTTTAAAGCTTGCATAATCATATGATTACTTATGCAGAGCATGTGGCAGGGTGCATGTCATTGTTTTTGATGTACAGTCTACAGATAATGGTCAAAATCCAAAGACTTAACTCCACCTTTAAACCCTTTACACTTTCTCCCTATCACAGACACAATATAAAAAGTGAAAGGTACATTTGTTTGTAAAGTAGCCAGAGAATAGATAAAGTCAGCCAAACAGAAGAGTAGTCTGATTGAGTAGGTAGCAGCGGTGTAAGGGTATGAACTAACAAACAAGACATACAGTATGTCCTATATGAACCATTTCACCTTCTTACCTGATTGGGCTGTTCTTGCTGTCTGGATCCTGTGCTGTAACTGATCCAACTTCTGTGCCAATTTTTGCATTCTCATAGACATCCATAATATAGTAATCCATTGAGAAAACAGGTGGTTCATCCACATCCCCAACTGTTATCTTGAAAGTGGCATTATCCTTAAATGATCCCAGATGTGTGAAGCGAGGGTCAAGGTGGGTGTTTTCTGCTGCAATATGCAGAGTGTATTGTCTCTTCTTTTCGTAGTTTAGCGGCTGAAAAAAAACAACAATAGAGTTTCAGTTATTTTTCTAATCAGAAACATCAGTGTCTATCAATCACTTAAATTGGTACAATCTAAGGTCATTCAATTTTTTTTGCCAATGCCAAACTTCAGTTACCAGAGACATACACTATTTCACAGGGTGACATTACTTTTAACTTATTTAAATGACGTGTCGTAATTGGACTGCTTTTTTCAAGTTGTTAAGAATCATTTTGGATTTTATGACAATTGACAACTTTATGTATGTGCATAATTTTAATGTCACCATAGTTTGTATTTAAAGATGAAGCAATTGGTGCCAGCAGTTATGATCTGCC
>MU551603.1:5482379-5527379 GCA_024362625.1 Silurus asotus
TAAAAAGAAGTATTTTTATTAAGTTTAGTTGGCATAAAATATATTTGAAATGTATCCACATTGGGAGCATATGCATAGAAAGTTGAGATACACAACTTCCCAGTGCCCATGTGGTGTTTATATGTTGTCTGTATGGATTTTTACTGTTTTCCTCCCAACTCCCAAAAACATGCCAGTTGGTGAAAGTGCTATTTGAAACTTGCCACTAGGTTTGATATGCCTTTACAGTAGGTGTTTTGTGATCATCTGTCTTTGCATACGAAGTGTTTTCTTGCTTTGCCGCAACGTGTTTTAAGTGTCTTTGTAAATGTGTGGAACCCAGCACTTAAACTCGCACTCACAACTACATGCCACTGCTTTTGTTTTAATGATCCAAAGTTTGCAAGATAATCTCTAAAGAGCATAAAGAGCAAAATAACATCTATAAATGTCTGTCAATAAATGATTCTCTCATAATGCAGTATGCAGAGCAGGATCTAATTTCATTGTATGAAATCAATATAATTTTCTATAAAAACATGAGAAATTTAGCATTGAATGATAATGAATGCAGTATCCACTATTTGTTTGTGTCTGCCAGGTTTACACACATACAGTAATTCACCAGAATGTTGTAGCATCTGTTTAAATAATGTAGTGGCAGTAAGTGTGTGCTGTAGCCATTTGATGGTTACAAGAGGAGTCAAGCATTGTTGACTTCAACTAAGCATCACCTTTAACTAGGATTTATCCTAAAATAATAATGGTGATATAAAAACAGATTTGTTTTTAAGTGTATAAAGTCGGAAGGAAATTGGTGGAGTGTGGCTGATATTACAATATCTCACAAAAGTGAGTACACCCCTCACATTTCAGCGAAATTTTTCACTTTTGTTTTTAAGTTATTTAGTCAATAATGGCTGTATGTTGAGTTATTTTTGAAGGACAGTAAGTCTGTACAGCTATACAAGCTGCACAATAACTACTCTAAAATATATTCAAGTTTCATTTCTATAGTATTGTCCCTTGAAAAGATACAATAAAATATTTGCTAAAATGTAAGGGGTGTACTCACTTTTGTAAGATACTCTATACTGTATATTTATAACTATAAAAAAGTACAGTAAGTTTTAACATTAAGAATGATGCATAATATTTGCAAGTGTTCGAATACATTGGATGTGACACACTACTTTCAGACATACATAGAAAACTTGCTCTGGTCACCGTGTACAGACCCCCAGGGCCCTACGCCGATTTTCTTCAAGAGTTTGCTTGTTTTCTATCAGAGCTCTTGATCAGTTTTGATAAAGTGCTGCTTGTAGGAGATTTTAATATTCATGTAGATGATGTAAACGATGTTCTAGGATTATCATTTGTTGACTTATTAAACTCTTTTGGGGTTAAAAAAAACATCACCTGACCAACTCATCGCTTTAACCACACACTAGACTTAATAATATCCCACGGAGCAGACATCACTGATATAGATATCTTACCTCAGAGTGATGACATCACAGACCATTATCTCATACTGTACACACTACCGGTAGAGCAGATTAGCCGTGTTGCACCACGTTATCGACTTGGTAGGACTATTGTTCCGACCACTAATGACAGATTCATAAATAACCTGCCTGATTTATCCCAATTTCTCACTAACCCCATAACTGATAATAATTTTGATGAAATAACTAACAACATAGACCTCATCCTCACTAGCACATTAGACACCGTTGCCCCTATCCGGTTGAAAAAGGTTAGAGAACAAGCACCTGCACTTTGGTATAATAGTCATACGCATGCCCTCAAGAGAACAGCACGTAATCTGGAAAGAAAATGGAGGAAATCTAAATTGGAGGTATTTAGAATTGCATATAAGGACAGTATGCTCAGCTACAGACGGGCGCTAAAAGCTGCTAGAGCTGAACACCTGAGCAAATTCATAGAAAATAACAAACACAATCCCAGGTTCCTTTTCAGTACAGTAGCTAAACTAACTACAAATCAGGACTCTGAAAATTGTGTTCCATCACAGTTTAGTAGTGAGGACTTTATGAATTTCTTCACTGAAAAAAAAGATAACATTAGAAAAGCAATTGTGGCAGTCCAACCTCTGACAGCATCTCCTGAGACAGTGTTACCTTCAACTCCACAACTTCACTGTTTTACATGTATAGGACAGGAAGAGCTGTATAATGTTATTGCCAAAGCTAAATTGACAACATGTCAGTTAGATCCAATTCCTACTAATTTACTGAAGGAAGTGTTATATACAACTGGTGAACCTCTTCTGAATATTATTAACTCTTCACTATCGTTCGGACACGTCCCCAAATCCCTCAAGTTAGCAGTTATTGAGCCCCTCATTAAAAAACCTAATCTGGACTCAAACACCCTATCGAAATACAGACCAATCTCAAATCTCCCATTTATGTCTAAAATTTTAGAAAAGATTGTCGCTGCCCAGTTATGTTCCCACCTGCAAAAGAACAATATCTTTAAAGAGTTTCAGTCATGTTTTAGGCCCCATCATAGCACAGAAACTGCTCTAGTTAAAATCACTAATGACCTGTTTTTAGCTTCAGACCAAGGTTTAATCTTACTGTTGGTTCTATTAGATCTTAGTGCTGCATTCGACACTATAGACCATGATCTCCTCCTAGATCGGTTACAAAATTACATCGGCATTAAGCTGGTTTAAATCCTACCTGTCCGATTGTTACCATTTCGTAGATTTAAATAGAGACCTATCCAGGCTAATGCAGGTAAATTATAGCGTGCCGCAAGGTTCAGTTCTAGGACCCCTGCTCTTCACAATATACATGCTTCCGTTAGTTCCGAAATATTATTAGAAGGCTCCGAAATATTATTAGAAGGCATGGAATTAGCTTCCATTGTTATGCTGATGATACTCAGCTATATATCTCATCTAAACCAGGCGATATAGCTCAATTAACTTGGATAACTTAGTGTGTTAAGGAAATAAGAGATTGGATGACCCATAACTTTCTACTTTTGAATTCTGATAAGACTGAGATTTTGCTCCAGCATCTCAACCTGCATTTAGACGGATGTTCTGTAACCACTAGTTCAATGGTAAAAGACCTGGGAGTTATTTTAGACAGCAACTTGTCTTTCAAATATCATATTAACCAAGTTACAAAAACAGCCTTCTTTTACCTTAGAAATATTTCTAAGTTAAGAAACATGTTGTCTATGTCCGATGCAAAGAAGCTCGTCCATGTGTTTATGACCTCCGGAATAGACTACTGTAATGCGTTACTAGGTGGATGTCCTGCGTCATTAATAAACAAGCTTCAGTTAGTCCAGAGTGCAGCAGCCAGAGTTCTTACAAGGTCAAGAAAATATGATCACATAACCCCGATCTTATCGTCCCTACATTGGCTTCCTTGTAAATTTCGAATAGACTACAAACTAATACTACTCACCTATAAAGCACTAAATGGTTTGGCTCCCATGTATCTATCCAGTCTTTTAACACGCTACAATCCGCCACGCTCCCTAAGATCTCAAAACTCTGGGCTTCTAGTAGTTCCTAGAATAGCAAAGTCTTCTAAAGGTGGTAGAGCTTTTTCACATTTAGCTCCTAAATTCTGGAATAGTCTTCCTGACGGTGTTCGGGGCTCAGACACACTCACCCAGTTTAAGTGTAGATTAAAAACATATCTTTTTAGCAAAGCCTACACATAACACACATCACATCATAACCTTGTGCTCCAGAACATCTGATCACATGCACATTATCAACTTGTGCTGTTAAGATCATGAACAGCAGCTACGCTAATTCCTCTCCACTGCTTCTCTTTCTCTCCCCATCCCGAGACACCCTGAGGTTGGCCAGCTCCAGTCACCTCCCACCTCTTGGTGATTACGGACCTTTGAAGAAATAGATGCCGAACTCGCAAACATCCCGAACCATCTAGAGACGTACCAGTGTCAATTGGATCCCGCTACATGTGTGGAGTTTTGACATTGGACCTCCTGGAGTGTTAAGGCTCTGGCATGGAGAAGCTGATGCTGGATCTGTGGTGATCAAAAATGATCGGTTACAAAATTACATCGGCATTAAGCTGGTTTAAATCCTACCTGTCCGATTGTTACCATTTCGTAGATTTAAATGGAGAGCTATCCAGGCTAATGCAAGTAAATTATG
This sequence comes from Silurus asotus, assembly GCA_024362625.1. Classification (NCBI taxonomy): domain Eukaryota; kingdom Metazoa; phylum Chordata; class Actinopteri; order Siluriformes; family Siluridae; genus Silurus; species Silurus asotus. Next base: position 5,486,536 of record MU551603.1, read on the forward strand.
GCGTGCCGCAAGGTTCAGTTCTAGGACCCCTGCTCTTCACAATATACATGCTTCCGTTAGTTCCGAAATATTATTAGAAGGCTCCAAAATATTATTAGAAGGCATGGAATTAGCTTCTATTGTTATGCTGATGATACTCAGCTATATATCTCATCTAAACCAGGCGATATAGCTCAATTAACTTGGATAACTCAGTGTGTTAAGGAAATAAGAGATTGGATGACCCATAACTTTCTACTTTTGAATTCTGATAAGACTGAGATTTTGCTCATCGGCCCAAAAACTAGTATACAGAAGCTCCAGCATCTCAACCTGCATTTAGACGGATGTTCTGTAACCACTAGTTCAATGGTAAAAGACCTGGGAGTTATTTTAGACCGCAACTTGTCTTTCAAATATCATATTAACCAAGTTACAAAAACAGCCTTCTTTCACCTTAGAAATATTTCTAAGTTAAGAAACATGTTGTCTATGTCCGATGCAAAGAAGCTCGTCCATGTGTTTATGACCTCCGGAATAGACTACTGTAATGCGTTACTAGGTGGATGTCCTGCGTCATTAATAAACAAGCTTCAGAGTGCAGCAGCCAGAGTTCTTACAAGGTCAAGAAAATATGATCACATAACCCCGATCTTATCGTCCCTACATTGGCTTCCTTGTAAATTTCGAATAGACTACAAACTAATACTACTCACCTATAAAGCACTAAATGGTTTGGCTCCCATGTATCTATCCAGTCTTTTAACACGCTACAATCCGCCACGCTCCCTAAGATCTCAAAACTCTGGGCTTCTAGTAGTTCCTAGAATAGCAAAGTCTTCTAAAGGTGGTAGAGCTTTTTCACATTTAGCTCCCAAATTCTGGAATAGTCTTCCTGACGGTGTTCGGGGCTCAGACACACTCACCCAGTTTAAGTGTAGATTAAAAACATATCTTTTTAGCAAAGCCTACACATAACACACATTACTCCACATTGCTCCAGAACATCTGATCACATCACATTATCAACATGTGCTGTTAATATCATGAACAGCAGCTACGCTGATTCCTCTCCACTGCTTCTCTTTCTCTCCCCATCCCGAGACACCCTGAGGTTTGGCCAGCTCCAGTCACCTCCCACCATTTTAATAATTACGGACCTTTGAAGAAGTAGATGCGGAACTCACAAACATCCCAAACCATCTAGAGACGTACCAGTGCCATTTGGATCCTGATACATGTGTGGAGTTTGACATTGGACCTCCTGGAGTGTTTAAAGGCTCAGGCATGAAGAAGCTGATGCTGGATCTGTGATGATCACAAATGTTGAGCTCATAAAACTAGGAGCTACTAACCATATAGACTGTATAAGACTGTAGAAAGACCATCACTTATAATCTTATATTCCAGTAATCATGTTAGTTCTCGCTCTCCAGTGTTCTGTATTGTTGAAAGATTTATGATCAAACTCTTGATGTTACCCAAAATGAGGATGGGTTCCCCTTTTGAGTCTGGTTCCTCTCAAGGTTTCTTCCTCATAACATCTAAGGGAGATTTTCCTTGCCACAGTTGCCGTGACGGCTGCTCATCAGGGATAAATGCACACCATTAACCTTAACTGTTGATTTGTGTAAAGCTGCTTTGAGACAATGTCTATTGTGAAAAGTGCTATACAAATAAACCTGACTTGAGAAACCTGACATGGGATTCTGTGGGACCTCCCTGCTCTCTTGTTTTGGTTTAAAAACCAAACCATTTACTTTCTATGTGATTTGAAATACCATGGCAGATGGGGCTGTGAAATTTGCTAATCTTGTCTAAGGGCAATTGGAACATTAAATTAGATCAAGATTTTAGTGACTGTAACTACATTAGTCAGATTTGGTGTAAACGAGGGTATCAGGCACCAGCCACAAAGAAAATGTCCTATGCAGGGCAGCAGAACAAACACGAACGTGGTTAATTATCCAAGCTTAAGGACAGTGAGGAATCATCAGAGCGTTAATACTGTAATATAATAGAATGAAGGCATGTTTATTCAGCATTTTTCAAGGATATTTCCACATATGGAAAAGACTGCAAGGCTGAGGAGCTTTCTCATATTACAACATAACTTCAAAAGAGAAACAAAGTTTACAGCGGTTATAACATAAGCGATAAAAGGATAAGATATGTTTCACAGATTCACAGTTTTGTAACACTAAACTTAAAAAGTTGTTGTTAACTCGAAACAAAACCTCAATTAAAAATTCTAAAATGTGAAACTTTAACAAAGAAAAAAAAGGAATGACAAGTTTATTGGAGCAATCTAAATCTCAACTAATTAGAAATGGCAAAAAATCTTTATCACTCTAATTACACACTTGTAGTACAACAATAATTTATGCTATGCAAACTATCAAAACTGCCTAGGAGTCATTTATGTAGATTCACAGATTCTTTGTCCAAGTGTTCCTTCTTTTAATAAAGTACTCATTTTCAGAATAAAATATGCGTGAGGTATTTAATTTACACAAATTGTTTCATTTTTGTTTCTGACGGAAGAGTAACAAGGTGTAGTAATGTGTGAATAATATCGTCTATATATGTTACATTGTCTATAGTTTGGCCATAATAAATCAAATAGCGCTAACACCCCTACCTCATCTACAAATCGGTGTCTAGCAGAAATCCGCTTCACTTCCTTAATGCCTTAACTCTATTTTACCAGAGCCATTATTTCTTCCCTCTCTCATACTGCTGAGAGATATTATCTCTACAGCAGCATTACTTAACCTGTGCTCTTAAGGCAACAAAGAAGCCTGGCAGACAGCCATCCATTCCATTAGAACAACACAAACGACTAATGACCTAACCTTTCTCTACACTTTTTTTATTTATTTATTTTTCTTTTCTTTAGCCAAAAGCAAAAGTTTATCGTATATCAATCCTTTTTTTTTGGAATGCTTGTAGAGATTAAAACAAACTTGTTGAAAATTGCTAAAACCCTCTAGTTTATTTGTTGCTAGAAAGCAGAAGAGTGTTGGCATTCTTGGCTAGTCTTGTCAGAAGTGTGAGAATCACTGTAGGGCATTGCTGTCTTCTCATGCAAAAGTGTTGGCAGGAATTGGACACACGTTGCTAAGCAGTATGACATTATGACTTACAGAAGTGCTTATTTGTGTACTTAGGGTAGTTGCTAATGAAGATCAGCACGATTGTGAAGGTGCCAACAACCCAAGGCAGGCTTTTTAAGCATCATTAGGGCTCCATCAGGTGCTGGTGGCAGAAACAGGTCTTCAGTGTGTGTTTGAAAACAGCAAGAGATCAAGCTTTTTGGACAGCTACGAGAAGTTCATTCCACCACCTGCCTGTGCACCAGTACAGTAAAAAGTAGGAACATGATGAAGGAGAGGTTAAACTGTACTGTGTGTATGGTGCAATGCAGTTTGACCATTGCCATCAGGTAGACTAGAGCCTGTCCATTTTTGACAATGTACTGTAGGCCAGCATTGAAATTATTTTATTTTTATGTCAATAGCTGCAGGACTATTGTCAACCTGGTTGTATTAACTGCAGTGCTGACCAGAATGCAAAAAATCTCAAGACAAATAGATGAATGAGCTACTGTACACTAGCATAAAATACAGTATATGGCAGAATGACATGAAGACAAGCCTGCACTCTGGTTCAGTTTGAAGAACCTTAAAGCACATAGCAAAAACTCAGTTGCAGTGATGTACATGATGAAATATTAATCAGGCACTTCGACAACCCTCATGAACAGATTTTAGCTGTAATTTCAGGTAGACAGCAAATAATCAATGGCATATAAATTCATACCAGATTTTAATGGCTCCCAGCTGCTATGTGAAGAACCATGTTTAACCACTTAAAAACATGCATCTTTTTCTATCTTGGTTTGAAAGCTCCTATTTGGTTTGCCTCAATCTGAGCTTAGAGATGCTAAGACAACAGCTGCTGAAATACTTGAAATTTACAGCAGGAGGCTAAAAAAAAAAAGAAGGTAATACAGGTTTCATAAGGTAAAATCCGATTTTCTCGGTATTACTAGCATGTTATTGTCAGTGGAATCCTCATAATGATATTTTAAGCAAATTTTATTAAATGGGAAGATTGGCTTAAGGTGGATCATGCCTTACTTGATTAAATAATAAATTCATGCCACTGTCTCTTCTTCTAATGTCTGGCATCCATCCAAGATGCACAAGTATGTCGGATTTGTTATTTAGTTTTACAGATTATGCAGTGATTTTATTGAGTATATTTTTCAAACTGACTGAATATGACTTGCAACATTCTTTCGTTCATGATATACCAAGAACCATACAAGCAAACACCATACAGACAGCTAAGCATTGAAAAGCAGTAGATTCTCCTCTCTGGTCTAACAGGTTGCAGTTTTGTATGGGATATAATGCAGTTAATACTACACAACCATTGTAGAGAAGGCAGTGAGTCTGACCCAGGGTGAGTCAGGCTGAGATTGACTGTTAGCCTTTTGTTCACCCCTCACCAAGTCAAGGAGAAGGTAATGGCATCAGTTTCTCCTTTAGTCTCCATTACAGGCTGTGTATTTGTAAAGGATTTGTAAGATTGTACTGGGTGTAGTAAGAACTTAACATGTGATTATATTTATTTCCCATCTTTATTATTGCTGGTCTCTGTGATAATTAAACCTTGGTAGACCCAGATGATCTTGAACACCAGTTTCAAACACTCTATTGGCCCCCATTATGCTTTATATGTCATTTATGCATAATCTGTGATATTGTTGAAAATAAGCATAATATGGATTCAGCAGTTACATTTCCATGTAGCCTAATAATTTTGTACGAAAAAATAAGCTGATGGCACAATTAGAATAGGAGTTATTTAGGTAAACCTCTAAATCAGAATAGATGACACTTTCTAAAGGCAATCTAAATGATATCTCTATGTTGTAATGCAAGCAGATGTTGAGAAAAAAAAGACTGATGACTGTATACATGTTTGAATTGCATTACGTTCACAAAATCATTGTAAGCATTATGTAAATTTGCACCACACAACTGGTCTTGTAAGGAAACAAACACTGGGATGGGCATTCAATTAATATTTCAAAGCACAATTATGTTTGACACAAATTTATCTTCTTGCCTGTTTATAAGGATAATTAGAGTTGAATTTACAAGTATGGTGATTAAACACCCTGCTAACATGCTTGTAAACAATTCATTGAATTCATTAAGGCTTACGTTTCAACATGGACAAAAAAAACAAAACAAACATACTGATTTAAATTTTTGTGGCAGAAGAAAAATGTGCCCAATGATGACAAAGCCCTAAGAAATACTTAAAAAAAAAAAAAACACATTATACAACTACTAGAGAGCATCTCCTCTTTCAGATTGTATAGTGGGCAAAGAAGAGTGTTTTTGAGTACACATTCACACAGAGCTTTACTGGAGATAAGGAAATCTCAGTGACAAAAGCATAACAGGCAAATAACAAAATTGCAGGCTGTCACAAATCACAATACCAGTCATCCAAAATATAAGTTAGAAATGGTCAGAGAGTGAACAACAGTAATTCAAAGTGCACTGACCAACTGTAGACATTTTGTTCACTTTGTCCATCAAGGCATATGTAGGTATGAAAACGGATTTTGCCAATTAATTTAGGAAAACATACTGTATCTAATGGGAAGTGAGGGTGCCCTTGTTTAGTAGCTTATCGCTTGTACTTGGGTGAAATTATATTGTAATTTCTACCTTGTAGTGATATGATAATTATGGAAAGAGGATGATGTGACATGCTTTTTTAAGGATTGTTTTGTAAATAATGTTGGTCCAATACCTCCTTCTAATAACTCTGTGACCTGTATAAGGCTAAGAGCTAATAAAACTCTAAAATCAGCAATGAAATTAGCCTACTCATTGTTCTATGTCAAGTGTTTGCATAAGAATTAATGAAAGAATGACAGAAACCATATGAACAAATGGGTAATGAGGTATGTTGAAACTGAGATACAGTACTTCATTATGTCTGTGAATGTGTGTCTGTGTGCATGAAACTCAATGCTTCTAAAATTGAAACATTTCATTATTGTCTGATTCCTTTGTAAGTAATGTATAAGACTGAGACCCCAGTCTGCCTTATTAATGCAGCTTGTCTGTGAGGACATATGAGGGCACGCTGGAGCTCTGCTAAATCAGTTTGGCATTAACAAACACTGCTTATAATGAACAACCTTATAAAATTCATGCAAAGTGATTCACATCACCCTGTCTAGTAATTCAGTGAAGCTGCTTTAGTCTGGCATAAGAACAAATCTCATTTATAAGAAATGGTTGGTTAAAAAGTCATGTTTTTGTTCCAGTACAAAATGCTGCATGTGATTCAACAAGTATTTGAGGATCTGAATAAATGTCAGGAAGACAATTCGAATAAGCTCAGAAGCACTAATGAAAGCTGTCAGTCAATTATAGTATGCAGTGCCAAGTTAACAAAACAAAAGGGAGCTAACAAACAGTCAAAAAAAGCCATAATACCTAAACATTATATATATACAGTGAGGAAAATAAGTATTTGAACACCCTGCTATTTTGCAAGTTCTCCCACTTAGAAATCATGGAGGGGTCTGAAATTGTCATCGTAGGTGCATGTCCACTGTGAGAGACATAATCTACAAAATACAAAAAAAATTTGTATGATTTTTTACTATTTATTTGTATGATAAAGCTGCAAATAAGTATTTGAACACCTGAGAAAATCAATGTTAATATTTGGTACAGTAGCCTTTGTTTACAGAGGTCAAAGGTTTTCTGTAGTTTTTCACCAGGTTTGCACACACTGCAGGAGGGATTTTGGTCCACTCCTCCACACAGATCTTCTCTAAATCAGTCAGGTTCTGTCATTGAGAAACACGGAGTTTGAGCTCCCTCCAAAGATTCTCTATTGGGTTTAGGTCTGGAAACTGGCTAGGCCCTGCCAGAACCTTGATATGCTTCTTACAGAACCACTCCTTGGTTATCCTGGCTGTGTGCTTCGGGTCTCAGTCAGGTTCTGTCACTGAGAAACACGGAGTTTGAGCTCCCTCCAAAGATTCTTTATTGTTTTTAGGTCTGGAGACTGGCTAGGCCATGCCAGAACCTTGATATGCTTCTTACAGAGCCACTCCTTGGTTATCCTGGCTGTTGGAAGACCCAGCCTCGACCCATCTTCAGTGCTCTAACTGAGGGAAGGAGGTTGTTCCCCAAAATCTCGCAATACATGAAACAAAGGCATTAAAAATATTGAGCGTGCAAAAGTAATTTTAGTTTACACTGATGTTTATAGCCAGCTGTAAAGCCTCTAAACAATCTTTACCAGACTAAAATGAAATTGCATTACATTATTGATAGCCTACTGAAATCTATTCTTGAATGACAGTGTACAGTATGCTCTCTTACAATGTGTTTGTTTTGTTATCTGAGTAGATCAATTAGCATAATGACCATTCTTGACTCGCCAACAAACTGCAGGCCTTTTTGTGTATCGTATAATTATTTAAAATGGTTCATCATAGATACATTGTAAAACAAAAAAACTTGCTTTAGACTACTCTTTACTCTCTCTCACTGTCAGGGACACGAGGAGTCAGTGAGATAATCTGGCTCCGAGTAATGTCTTTGGTATGCCTAAAGAACATGGGGCACGGGAAAAACTCTAAAATGAGTGTCGACCCGGAATTAAGTGCCGTGAGCCCAGAAGATGCTGATAGTATACCCTCATGGTCGTCTCCAGACGGCCCAGTTTAGTCTGTTGTCTGGGAAAAAGAGTGTGTGGTGGAGAGGGTCTGGTGAAGGGAACTACTAATTTAAATTAGGCATTAACATTTTTGATTCAGGGCATTAAAAAATTCGGGCGGATACATGGGGACTTGAGGTGGAACGCCTTGGATGTCGAGAATGGCCAGACGAAGCATAAAGTCCCGCTCCCGCAAAAAATTTTATTTTCCCATCGCTCCTGCCTGCAATATTTAAGTTTTGCCTTCTTTCTCCTGCAAAAGCACGCAGATAAAATGTATAAGTAGTTTTATTTTCAGTGCACTGACTGCTTCTTTCTCCTAATCTTTTTTGTTTTTGTTTCACTTGATTCCCTTTTGAATATGAATAAAAACAAAAAAAAAACAAATGTTTAGTTTTATTTGAGTTTGACTCTTTGTGTAAATGATGAACAAGGAACTTTTCAGAACAGAAAACATCAAATGTAACAATATTTTATGATGATAATAATAATAATAATAATAATGATAATAATAATAATAATAATAATAAAATCAATTTTAAAAAGGCCACGATTCTCTTGTGTTGTACAGTATGTATCTTTCTTTAATAATTAAAATCTGGCTGGAGCACTCAGTGATTCACCTCTGTCTTGCGCTTCAGACATTTTGCCTCAGTGTGCTCTAGTAGTCTACTGCATATGAACTATGCAGAGTTCGCTTCCGACCTTGTGCCTGTAAATCGTTTTATTTCATTTTCAGTTGCCATTGTTGCGTTTGTGCAGTTGAAACATAACAGTTTTTGTTTTTAGAAATGTTAAAAGACTATTTTGCAAGAGTCCCGCAAATGATTTTATTCTGCCGCAACCGCATTCACCCATCAAATCTGTCCTGTGCTGCACTCGTTTGTGTTGTGTCCCACAGTACTCCCACTGGAGTGCAGATCTCTTCTAACCCAGGCTTTCTGGCCGACATGATCTCTGGAGGTCTGAGGATCAACGACGGCCTCTGCGGAGGTCTGAGGTGGCGTGACGGCGTCTACAGAGGTCTGGAGGGAGCGACGGCCTCTGTGGAGGTCTGAGGCGGAGCGGCGCTTGGCAGGCAGGCTGAAGACATTCTCGGCAACGCAGCAGGACCAGGATGCAGTTGCGGCAGGGCTGACGGGCTGGGGAGAGTGCTTGGCAGAGCAACCAGGCTGGGGTGCATGCTTGGCCGGGCAGACAGGCAGAGTGGTGATTTCGGCAGGTCGGGAGAGCTGGGCAATATCCAGCCAGGCAGAAAAGCTGGGCAATGCTTTTGGTTGAAATCCCAGGCTGGGTGACTTCCCCTGTGGGGCTTTGAGCATAAGCAAGAAGCAAAAGTAAGAGTCCAAAAAACAAAACCCAAACTCGAAAGCAGGGTAGAACAAGGATAAGAAACAGGGGTTGGAAACAGAAACCAGTCCAGGCAGGGTGGTAAGAAACATCTCATAGACACGAGGAGCCGGTGAGATAGTCTGGCCCAGAGTAGTGTCTTTGGCATCCTTAAATAACAGGTGGCACGGGGAAAAAAAAAACGCCAAAATATCCGCCACCCGGAAATGAGTGAGTGAGTGCCGCAGGACTGGAAGAGCCTGAATCCCTCTCTCTCTCTCTCTTAGTTGGTAAGATAATTATTGTCATCATTTTTTTTTGTATTCTCTGACACCCTAAAACAATAGATCCTATTAACTTCTTCAGACAATCAGGCAATGTTCTCTGTTAGTCAGAGACACCTTTTAAAAGCACACTGTAGAATTTTTGTTCATGAAAACAATGCAGTGAGGGAAGAAAATAGGAATACCTATTATTAAAAACCATAGCCATATGTGCACTTACTAACTTATTGCTAAACTTTTCCAGTTGTTTATAAATTATCTCTTCATCTGATGTGATTTTTTTTTGTTTTTGTTAATCTCCACCAATGATCATTTCATTCATCTAAATCTCAGAGTACACAACAATAGATTCCAATATTCTTAAAATCTCTAATTACAAACTGAATATTGAAACAAAAGTGTTATCATTAGAACCCCAATGCACACATAATAAATAACACCCAGAGATTGTAATGGCTTTAAATTTCTCTTTTAGTTCCAATAATATAAGCATTGCCTTTATAATCATTTTAAGACAGAAAGAGATATAATTTGCATGCACAGCAGAGAATTGCCACTTGAGTTGAAGAAATATAAATAGTTTCTATCAATAGTCCTGATTTCATTAACATGACATGATTAGCTTGTAACTAATTTTTCAACAAAGTAATCAGTAGCTGAATCCCAAATTGCTCCCTACTGGACACATAATTCAGTGCCTAGGGTTCAGAAATACCAAGTTATGAATTTGAATTAATCATTAGGACACTGCTAGGAGTCAGGCAAACAAGGAAATGATGTCCTAATAATTCCAGTAAGTCACACACAAATTTGTAAATTAAACCTGGCATATAATTTGGTTAAACACTTATCATTGCTCATCCCATTTGTATGTATGTATGTATGTATGTATGTATGTATGTATGTATGTATGTATGTATGTATGTATGCATGTTTTTATTTTATTCTGCTGATGTCAACCAAAAATCCCAGAATATTGATCCAGTGATGTTTTTTGCATGTCTTATCCTTATTATTTATAACCGCTCCCTTAGTTTTTACATATGCTGATTAATTAAATAACCCTTGAAATGCTGAAGGGTCCATCGCAGGGTCTTACACAATACTGATTTCATATATTACAAAGTTTAATGTTGGGTTTAGGTGTTGAATGAGCATCTATTCTTTATGTACACACTTATAGGCCATACTTATATAGGATATCCAACTACACCAACTTTTTTTATACAAATTATTACACAATCATCTAAATCATGTTGGCTCCAATTGTAAAATGCATAATGATTTGTAAAAAATAAATAAATAAATGGCACCAATATATGTGAAAGCAATAACCATTTAATTTCATGAACTGTGAATGTGGCAAATATAGTAGTTAGTATGTGTAATTAGTAGCAAAAGTGTAGCATAATTTGCCTTAATGGGCAAACTGATGTTCAGTTCTAAATGTGTTTCTGTTAAGTTTATTTGTGTGCATCATTTATATGCAAAGAAAATATATTCGCCCTATGCACTATAACTAGTGCATGTGCCTTTGGACAAAAATGTCACATGCTAAGCCCCACAGGTTCCTAGATCAAAATTAGAAGGTGACAGGTCTGCGTAGAACAGGATATTGTTCCATGTTCACTTGTCACTCCTGCTTTCTCAGTGACATGATTCCTCGCTAAGGGACTACTATGTCAAATAAAAATCCACCTTCAACCTTTGCAGGGTTAAAGCAGGCGACAGTTAACAGAATTCCTTTTTCCTGACTGCTCAAGTGATTGTTTTCAGGTTGAGTCTGAGCACACAAAAAATATATATATTTTATGGAAGTTCAGTGTTTTCTGTTTTATCAAAATTGTAAGAGAGAAAGGTTTCTCATGAGCCATATCAAAACAAATATTAAGTAGCTAAATTATCGCCTTACATTTAGAATTTTTTATCAATTTCAACCCCTTTTACCATTTATAAAGGTTTGATTTAAAAAAATTGATGCAGTGTGCTTCAAATGAGGTTGATTTAACTGTTTAGGTCAGGCTTTTATTTAAAATGTTTTTTTTTGTTTTGTTTTGTTGCATACAAGTTCTTGTGGCATTGTGGCCTAAATACGCTAAAAGTAAACCATTGTGGATATTGAGTGTGTCCTTTTAAATTTGTTTGTCTTTCTGGTGGAATATCTGTGTCAACAACTTGACATGCGTCTATAAGAGTAAATGTGCTTGCCTGTGATAGAGAAAGAGAGAGAGAGAGAGGGGGGGATGTCTCATGGCTGCACAAGTACAGGATGAATCCTGCACTGACACAGTCATCACCTTTTTTTTTTCTTCAAACGAATTTCATTATAGTGACTGAAGTAAGTGCACATTTTGGCAGCAAGGAAAAACAGTATCTGTAAAGTATACAGACACTCAAATGTGCTGTCTTTAATAATAACTGGAAATGTCCTTTTTAAGCTAAATTAAGTCAGTATTTAAATCAGTATCAGAGCTTCCTGTGACATGATTAAAGTGACCTAATCATTTACAATGTCTGCATGTCTGAGTCAAATCAAAACTTTGTGTTTTGTGTGATACAAATTCGATTATTTCAAGAGGACAGTCTTTAAAAGGTGGATTATTTGCTCTAACACAAAAAAGGAAAAATGTACATAATTGGTGATACATGTATAGTGTAGCCTGCCCCAGACATGTGCTTTGCAACAATCCTCTTTCTGAGCTCTGCAGGCAGTTCTTTAGATCTCATGGCTTGGTTTTTGTTCTGATATTCATTGTCAGTTTTACGACCTTCAAAAAAGTGTGAAAGGTGTAGAAACTATTCAGAATTGATCAAGAGAAATTGAAGGCTGGTCTGAATACTTATGTACAATGATATTCTAGGGTTTTTCTTTTGAAGACATTTTTGTTTCACTTAGTCATTATGGTGGATTCATAAAAAAAATCTATAACCATTTGAATAATTGAGGTATCAGGCTGCAACATAAGTTACATAAAAAGGCGTTAGGTGATCATACATACATACATACATACATACATACATACATACATACATAGATACATACATACACCCACACACTGCTTATGTTTGATAATGATAAAATCTTTGATATTTAAAAAATCTTTACTTGACTGTTTGAAGATTAATTTGTAATCATACAAATTCATAATAATACATAGCGCATTAAGCTTATTTTCCAACTTTTAAAGTCGAACAAAAAGCATTCAGAATGTTCCTGAAATAAGCCTAATTTCTCTTTTCGTAAGCTGCAGTCAAAGGCAGTTGCAACACAATTTTATATGAAAAGGTTTGCAAAAACATTCCTTTTACAGTATTCATCAAAGTCTTTTCAAGTAGACACTTTACACAATGGGATAAAGCCAGACAATGTAACGTGATAAATAGTACTAATGATAATAAAAATTTGAACCATTCAAAGATATTTTTATTTAATTATTTACATATTCTATTGCCAAGACACCTACTGCAATCCGCAATATCCTTGTCAGCTTACAGTCAATCAGAAATGCAGTGAACCAACAAATCACCGAAGTCTTTATAGCTTCTGGTACAACAAAGAATACCATAGATCAGACTGTGGTGTGTGCGATACTTCCTGAAGTGTTTCGTCCATATTACAATGTTACATTCAGTAATGAATGACACATTACAAGTTAGTGGTACATAGTTAGATTAACTATAATCACCTTCTACCACAATATTAAATAATTCAACAGCTCTTTGTGTATAAATTGCATTTAATCATCAGAAAATGTTAATATCTTGGACAGGACTATGTCGGCCTAGTAATATTACAGGTACCTGACTCTCAGGAGGTTTAATAGTTCAACTCAGCTGAAGGCAAGCAGCTGTTTTAGCTCTATAGACAGCGCAACAACACATGTAGTATAAAATTCCTTCTCTGCGAGCAATCATGCACAGATGATTTATTTGATTATCAATTTCGAGAGTTGTCACCTACACACAGCAAGGCAAATGTAAATTTCCACTAAGGAACTGTTTTAATGCAATAAAAAAATATAATAATAATAATAATAATAATAATAATAATAATAATAATAATAATGAAAAGTTGATTGTGTGAAAACTGCATGTTTACATTTACACACACACACACACACACACACACACACACAGTTTTGACTACCCCTGTCAGTCGTTTGTTCCCTTTGCTCTAGCATTAAACCATTAACATAGCCTTGTAAAAATCTAACCTTGCCTCACAAAAATTTTCAGATTATCTTTCTTTTCACAATTTCAGAAACATTTTCTTCTACCTCATAAATGCTGTACTTTCCAAACTCACGTTCATGACAAAAGATTAATTATTTTTGTATTATTTTCACGTAAAATGGTTATACAATAGTAATCGATGATGTATGAAAAAGCACCTTTTCTAAAACTTGTTTTGTCAAAAACCTTCTCTTTTCTGAAAGGATAATAATTCTCTAAAAGCTCTATACAATACATTAGAGAGGCCTGTGAGAAAGGTCTTGACTAACACTTAAGCTGAAAATACCAGTATTTCCAAATATATTCACATCACAACAAGAACAAGGATAAATAAATGTGAATGGTTTAGTCTTTTACCTGTTTGAGGGTCTACAGAGAAGTATGGCTGTCCATGCAAAATGCTGTACACCACACGCGCACTGTTTCCATAGGTGGGGTCATCAGCATCTGTTGCCATCACTTGGAATACTGAGGTACCTGCAGAGAAAACACTCTGTAAGCCATGCCTGAGATTCACAACTACTAAGATGTTTGCTATTAGAAAATAAAAGTACTCCTACACTGCCCATCAACATTAAGATCAAGCAGAAGAGTCAGGCTCACTTCAAAACATACTGCAAATACATTTATATACTAGCTCCAGCTTAGAAAGTACAGTCTAGGTGAAGAAGGTAACATAAAATGTCAATCCTTTACATATCCAGGACTGAATATTATAGTGGATAATATAATTACCTGCTTAAGTGCATATTTTAAGTGTATTCTATATATAGGCCTCTCTGATCTAATTAAATTGACCAAAAATATTTGTAAATATTAGGTGCTTTGCTTCAGGAAACCCACAGTGTGATGTTTATTAGATTCATTATTTAGCATGCTTGGAATACAAGGCTAAAAGTGTTGTGTAGTCTAATGTAACCACAAGAAACCTCATAGCTAACAGTCATTTAGTCAAATACTGTATACTAATCTACATTTGGTCATGTCCCAGAATCTAATTATTTTATTTAATTTCATTCAACTTTAGCTTTTGCATTTGACACTTACTATTTTCTTACATTTCCATCTTTTTTTTTCCTTTTGTTTACATCACCTTCCTCTTTCTTACTTATTCCCTCCTCTAGTAATGGAAGACGCCTTCAAAAACTCAGGTCACATATCTCATCTCATTCATACCCCCATACTCATTCTAACTCTCACTCTCATTACTGCACACTGAGGTCAATCCATCTATCTACACCGTCTGGTGTTGACTTATTACCAGCACTACAATACATTGGATGCAGCTTTGGATTATTGAGGGCAAGGCTTTCCTTGGCTTTTATACTGCTCTCTCTTTCTTGTCTTCTATTCAGAACCGGTAAAGACAATGCAATCACAGTTAGGGGGCTCCCTCTTGCTACTGTACTTATACAGTAAACCCAGTGCACATAACCTGATCCGCTGTTCCTGAAAAGCCAAAACGGATTCAAGCTATTAACACATTCTTTGTCTTGGCTGGCAATCACCTGGTGAGGCGGCAGAGAATATCTCAGTCCCCAATCAGGATGTGAAACAAGTGTAAACTTCACTATTCTGTAAATACTTTTTTTTTAATCTAACAGTTTGCATACAGTTAAAGTAAATTTAAAACAAACTAAGTAGTTTATTTTAAAAAGGAGATTTTGGAATGAGTTCATGAAGTGGGCTAGTACCGAAATGCACTTCTTGTTTCAAATGAGTGATTCTGTAATTAAAACGAAACGGATCTATGCATGCATTTCAGTCAGGCAATGCAACAAGGGAATCCGCATGATCTTGTTTTGACCTACTAAAACTAAAGTTTCTTTCTTTCTTAGACAAATCAATCAAATTAAGCATTGCATCTGCAATTTGGACATTATTGGTTTTTATATGTTCTTATAGTTTGTTAGTGCTTTTACCATTTTGTGTTCAATAAAAGTTATTCTACTGCTATTAGGTATTTCCTAAAGCCAACTCTTTTAAATCTAATCCATGGAAATATATTTATATTGTATTAAATTGTTTTTCTTAGTCAAAATATGAGGTCTAATGATTTATACTTAACGAACTACAGTTTTAGAGATATGCTTAATAAGACTGTTTAATCAAGCTCAAATTGTGTAATATGTCTATTAAAATATATTTATAAAATGTCAATTATACTTTGTCTCAAAGAGTTTAGCCTAATTCTGTATGCAGCATGGTGTGTGTGTGTGTGTGTGTGTGTGTATGCAGTTTTAGTCCAAATGTGTGAATATGCGAGGACCAGAAATGATAGATAGATAGATAGATAGATAGATAGATAGATAGATAGATAGATAGATAGATAGATAGATAGATAGATAAAAATAGTATAATAGTGTCTAGACTATGGGCTTTTAACATTAAAAGACCACTGCTGTTAAACACAAGAAAATAAAATAATAAAAATGGGAGAATTATCAATTACTCAATTTTATATAATAAAACATCACATAATAAAAAAGTAAAAAAATGTATTTTATTCTTACTGGAATTACAAGAAAACATAAAGCCCAAAGAGGGATGAAAAACACTGTATTTAGTATGGCTGTAAGATATTAAATTGAGGTCACGAAGTTCCTGATGTAGGCTATATTTGTGGATTGAATTAACTATTTTCAGTTCCCAAATACTTAATACAAATTTCTATGTTTTGGATAATTCAATGTGTTCTGTAAACATGCCCACAGTATTCATCCTCTGAGGTCACACCCACACTTAGAAGGCAGGTAATGATTTAATTGCCAAATATCTTTTGTATAAACCAAAATACATTTGTAGTAATCAATCAGACATTCGTGCTGTACTTCTACTTAATTACACAAGAAATAGTATTAAGGTCATGAACATTAGTTAACATAATGTTAACAGTTTACTAATGTTGGTATCTCCACCCTACACACATAACTCAAATGATATAGTGATAAAACATACACACATAACTCTATGCATAGTGTCTAAGTCTACAGATCCAAATGATAATGGCACGGTTTATTCTCACTATGCATAATCACCTCAAGCCTGAATATCTTATTGTCTATACAGTTGTAATTATATTATTGGAATTTGCTTATGTGTGTGTGAAAAAATGAAAACAGCACACACAAGAAAAAAAGAAAACTATTTCTTCAGTAAACTAGGAACATTGTGGATGGTGGCTTTATTTTGAATTGAATTTTGAGGTATGTTTCGATCATTTTCTTGTTGTCAGCTTCAGCAGTGGCTGTGTCACATTTGTTTCCCAAATATGCTGAAATCTACTGGAATCCATTCTTCCATCCAACATGTGAAATGTTTCCTGTGTCCCTGCCTGTCATATAATCCCAAAGCATAATAGTTCCGCCCATGCTTAACAACTGGCAAGGTGGTCTTGTCATCAAATGCATTTTCACATGTCTGTTCCCAGTTAATAAACCACTGAATCAGCAAAATACTGTTTATACACATGGGATTTCGTTCCTACCAAACATATAGATTTTTTTGTAAGAATGTTTATAATATTAGTATGGGTGTATGTGTGTGACAGTATTGGAGAGGTTTAGTGTTAAGATTGAAGCCCTGACCCCTCACTACAAACATCTCCAAATAGCGCACTATGACCCTGATAGAGAAAAAAAATAAAAACACAGTGAGTTATTTGCTCCTTCCTGCATCTACAGCCTTCGTCAGCTCCCTCAATTGTACAACCCTCTCCAAACAAACAGCTTGTCAATAATGATTGATTGGGTGTAAGTTCTGCCAGCTAAAGGAGCTAACAAGCAGGGGAAAAGGGAGATTTTGTCCTACCATTGAACCTATACAATAAAATTCAAGCCTCTTACAAATAGTTTCTTTTTTAAGCAGACATTATTTACATGAATTTATACTGATTGGTAATGTGACAGAATATTACAGACTTGATCAGTTTATACCACTTTTTACACAAAAAATTCAAGATTAAGAAATTATGCATCAATCATGCATTGAGAAAGATTATAGAAAAGACCTCCTTCTTTGTTCTCTGTACGTTTTTGTTAAGAAAACAGCATGACTGTGGTTTGTATTTAAAGTACTGTAGGCTTAACAGGAAGGCTGTTTTTTAGTTAATGTTGCTTGGAAACAAAGACGAATTAGGTATTGAAGCTCTTCAACATATTTTTTTTTTACATCACCCATGACTTATTCTCTAATTAAAAAGAGCATTACACATTACATTACACAACACTAATTGGTCAACTAGCTAACCACAAACCTGTCAGGAATTATATGGTTCTTTATATATATGAAATCTATACATTTTCTTTTGTTAGTCATGCTGTAGTCTAAAAGTCAGGTAACAATCTGAGACAAGCTAAAGTTATATTTTTCTTTCTACTTTTGAGTAGTGCAGTTTTTTTCCCCACTTTTAGCAATACACTGGTTTCAGCACCCTTACACTTAATATTTTATGAAACATAACCTGGAGAGAATAGCACCACTCTACACTTAGTGTCTCACAGTGCTGGGGAAACATGCTGGTCAACATCCATCTGTGTCATGCGCTTTGAAAAGTTTTCCAATGCACATGGATTGGAAAAAGATTTAAAATGTGCAAACTTACATTTATTCCATAGGGAAACACATTCAAATGCTTAATTAAATAAAACAAAGGAGTTCATCCACATGGAGAAATCTCATTTAAAAATCCTTAAGTCACCATGCGGTTGCATTTATTTAAAAGTTTGTTTTTACAGCTTCCCCTACCGTTTGAGTAGACATAATAAGAAATAAAGATAACACTGTATTTTACAGTCATGTAAAGGCACCAATAGCTCTTAGCCATTATAACCAGCCATGCTGTTTCTAGGAGTATGATCATCAAAACAAGAATACTTTGAATTCCAAATAAGCTACTGAGCAAGCCCATAGACCAATTGAATTTTATAGGGCAAAAATAAGAAAGTAAACATCTTACCTAATAGCAGATGTTATAGTCAATCCAAAACTATTATTTTAATGCTGAATTAAGAAGCAGTACAATGCTCATATTTCTTATTAATATATTTGGCTTCAGTTCTGACACAAACTAATTATAAAAACAAAAGATGTTTTAAAAATTTCACAGAAAGCAGGGTAAAAAATCAACCACTGAGTGTATAAGTACCAAGAATGTGTATATGGACCACTAGGGCAAAAATGAGTACATCTTTTAGAAGTGAACAAATGCAACTAAGTGCAGAAGATGGCTTTAGTTGTTCTTGCTAAAAATGGGGGAAAATGGACAACCATAAAACAAAAGCTAAGATTGTTGGGATCACATGAGTGAAATAGACATTGGAGGGGCTTTTTAAATGAATCACTCTCTTTCTCTCTCTGGGACTCTCTCTCTCTCTCTCTCTCTCTCTCTCTCTCTCTCTCTCTCTTGCTCACTCTCTCTCTCACACATTCCTTAATTCTCAATATCTCTCTACTTTATTCTTTTCTAGCTTCCTGAACTGAAAGAAAGAGGAAAGTGCTTCACTAAGTGCTATCTAAATGTTTTAGGGCTCCTTGGGAATTTGGGTCTCCTACAGATACACCTAGAATAATTCATGGTGTAAATTTGCGAGGAGAAAGATAAAATAATTGACTTAGATGGAAGACGGAACTGAGAACAGAAAGATGACGCTCGGTTCTGACACTAAAATATTTTTTTGAAAATAAACTTAATTGCTGACAGAGAATAAATCTTTACACATTTAGTAGCTTTATTTTTGTGATTGTGCACAAGAAAGATTTTTGGAATTAATGATAAATTGCATTCTGAAATTCTTATAAAGGTAGTCAGCATTTTTGCAATAAATTTTAGTTAAATTAGAAGACGTTAGAATACTTTTGGCATTTAAAAATTATAATACAAAACAAAATAAAAATTTAAAATTCCTCACCGACTTCTGACCTCTCAGGAACAGACGTGATGAAAGGACCATCAGGGAATTTGGGTGCGTTGTCATTGATATCTTGGACTTTAATAATGAACTCAGACTCTGGTTCCAAGGGTTTGTTGGTGTTCAGGTCAATGGCTTGAGCATGAAGAACATAATGGGATTTTTTCTCCCGGTCCAGACTCTTGGTGGCATGGATATCTCCTGTTACCTCATTGATTATGAAGATAGTTCCAGCTCCTTCCCCACTTAAGATATATCTGACAGAGCCATCACCTTTATCTGAATTTGAATGAAGCTAAGAGGAAAGAATGAAAGAGAGAAATAAAAATGTTAAGTGACATAAAATGTGTAGTTATCTGCAAATAAACCATTTGAAAGTTTTTGATATGAGATTTTTATTAATATACACCTTGTGAATAAGACTGAAGATCTTCTGACATCTTTCGAAATTTAACTTTGACAATTTGAAGGGTAAACTTTACATTTTCTACTCCAAGAAAGTTGAAAAATGCATTTTTAAATCTTTTGGGACCAAGTTTGGTTCACTGTCTCAAAATATGCAGGGAGGGGCAGACAAAGAGCATGATATAAAGATGAGTGAGAGGAAGGGGAAATAACAGTCTTGTTTCTTTACTAATTAATAGCTTGAGGATTACGTGCCGCTCTCTTGGCAAAAGACGTGCTGCATCTCAGCTACAGCTAATCACAACTGTATATCGGGAAAAGTAAAAAAAAAAACAAAAAAAAACAAAGAAAGAAATAGCTGTGTGCTGCTGAGACTGCATCTAGCCTTGCATTATGTAAACTGCACTGCCCTACAAAACCTTTATTTCTCTGTTCAATTACTGGGTTCTGAGACAAAATACTTCTTTCCACAAATGTACATGTTAAGATAAATGCAGATTTTGTCATGCTTCGGTAAGCAAAAGTAGGCTTAAGAAACAGATTCAATCTCATCTGCAATGAACCCGCAAGATTTCATCCCAACCAAGCAGGACTCATTTTACTTAATTAATTGGTATAAATCTTAAAATGACTCGAGTTGTATTATGTGTGCTCCTGCTTGATTGGGAGGAAAAGCCATAGCTCCTGTATAATAGCAGCACCCCTGTGTTTTTTCCAATGGAAAAAAATCCCTGGGCTCAGCATTGGTGTTTTGTTGATCTATTTCCGTACTGCTGTTAAGACATACTGACTTTTTGGACAGTACAGCATGTTTAGAAGATCAAATTGTTGAATAATTTTTGACTAAAATAAAGAGATATAAATGTGTTGGTCACAGAGAGGACAAAAGTACACACATCCTTCGCCCAAGTAGAAGTACAGATACTCATGTTTAAAAATACCCTGGTAAAAGTACTGACTACATTTTTTCATTCAAGATAAAGTAAAGAAGTTTGGGTTTTGACTTTTAACTAAGTAAAAAGTAGCCATTACTACTACCTGTTTTAGTGTCACGCTGGTAAATAAACCTCACATCATATAAAAAAAAAAAAAAAAAACATTGTTATCTAATTAATGTATCCAGACTGAATATCCACCATATAGAAAACAGGCAAAAAATGATGATGGTCAGGTGACCAGAAATGTTTCTATTCTCATGTTTGCATCACTGACTCCCACTGTCTCATCCACGTCAATCCCATACGGTGTGTGGTGTGTGATATTAAGAAGAAATACATTTCACCAAATAGATTGAAATGAAAGTAACATGCCTGGTCTAAAAATGTAAGAGATAGAAAGTACAGATATTTGTAATGAGTGAAAGTAAAAAAGTTGCCTGAAAAATAAATAGTGAAGTACTGATACCAGAAAAATCTACTTAAGTAAAGTAACAACGTATTTGTACCTCATTACTTCCCACCTCTGGTTGGTGTTTAAATTTCTTTGGTGTTTGTTTTTTTATTTTATTTTATTTTAGGCAAAGGTTTCTGTAAAGAGTTGTCTCTTTTTATTATTTATGGAATGTGTCTTTAGTACAAGTGCTTTTAAACAATCAGCATTTACGAGAGAGTCTTCAACATAGATACATATTTGTCTCTCTATTTATTGTTATCTTTTTTTTTTCTGTAAATGACAATTATATTTTGACCCGATCCTTTAGAAAATGTACAGTATTAGTTTGCAAAAAAGAGACAAATATGGTGGAGGCTGGTGAGAATTAGTCACAATAATGTACACTACTGCAGTAAGTGTGATCATTTGAAAATTGCTCTAGGATAAGGGAATAAAACAATACAGGAAATGTTGTGAACAGTTTTCATCTCAGACATCACACCATCCTGTCATTTATTATTTTACTACATCGTCAAGCTGTGTTATGTTCAATTCATTGCTTATTAATCTGACAGACATTGTGACTCAACCATTTAATGCCATTGTCTAATTTGCATCTACAAGACAAAGGGGGAAAACATGTAGAAAGTCCGACAGCTTTTAGATTCAGAGCAGTAGTTGTGCAGCTCAGATTTTCCACATAACATGTAAAAACACATTCATTAGCCAATGTATTCTATTAAGCTCTTATGTATAAGTCTGAGAGTACAGTGCATTTAAAAATTTTTTTTTTTTTTTGTGTGTGTGTTTTTATGTGTAAGACTGTGATGAAAGTGCAGTATTTTCCATTGTCCCATTTGCATCTACAAGACAAAGGGGGAAAACATGTAGAAAATCCGACAGCTTTTAGATTCAGAACAAGTTGTGCAGCTCAGATTTTCCACATAACATGTAAAAACACATTCATTAGCCAATGTATTCTATTAAGCTCTTATGTATAAGTCTGAGAGTACAGTGCATTTAAAATTTTTTTTTTTTTTGTGTGTGTGTTTTTATGTGTAAGACTGTGATGAAAGTGCAGTATTTTGACAATGATTCAACTGAATGTTTTCAGTATTTGCTGATGTGCCGCATTAAACAACTCTTGGAACCTTTTCTTACCTAATGAGAAGTCAGTGACACATTCACACATCAGGAGGAAAATTGCTGTCTGTTGTTTTGCTGGGTAATATGCACACTAAAGGTTTTCCTAATCCAAACATCCTTGAAGAAATCACTAATTAAAGAATGTAAGGGGCTGATTACTGAACAAAACCCCTATGCCACAGTGAACTGTCCTTTTCTTTTGGTAAACACAGCACTCAGACAAACAGTCAGTAATTAAATGAAGGGTCAAAGCCCAGGCTGCAGTCAGATAGTCTCCAATCACAAGCTGTTAGTTTAAGGGAATGAGATGCTGTACTAGGACTTTGTAAACACAAGATGGAAAATTTGTGCTAGAGCAGAAAGTAAATAAAACAATGGGAGATTTTTTTGTTATGAATCTGTAAAATATTGACTGTATGGTTATTGGCTGTTTGTGCATAAACCGTTCTTTCACTGAGTATCTGAAGTGTAGTATGCTAAATTTACCACTTTGGAGAAACAAAATGTAAATGTATAGTACCACCTTTTCTGATGTGGATAGCAATCACCTTGTTTTAGTTAATAAAGGTGCTTGTCCATAGCATAATAACATGTAACACATTACCACTTTTGGGCAGTATAACCGGTGTTTATATTTTACAAGCTCAAACATCTATAGAATGGTTGTATTTGCAATGAGGTTGAACGCAGCCACGCATCCTTAAACCTAAACTGTGTAGTCTCCAAATTCCAGTCATGGCTTTCCTTGTCTCTGAAAGCACATAAATTTCACTTAACCTAGAGTCAGGGTTCTAATTTGGCCAGTGACTTGCTCAGGAACAGGCTAATATATCACACTATCCTAACTACAGATCCCAAGTGCTTAGCCAATTCCCCTGCTAATGCCAGGAAATAAACGTGTCATCGGGTCAATGAGGCCAGTACTGGCTCACCATAACACAAGCTTGGTGACTGGTCAAGCATGTAGTCACCTTTTCAATAATGACAGAACATGAATGCTGGTTTCAGTGCTAAATTCTGTGTATACATTTAACCTACACAAGTAATTAAATATGAATGAAACACATCCTTAAGTGAATTTTATATCAGATAACCAGTGAAATGATAAAAACGTGTTTGGAGGGGTGGTGGGGTGGTGGTGGGGTGTCTGTTTAAATCTGACCAGTGTGTCACAAAGAGACATTTAAAATAACATTCAATGTTGAATAATCGATTAGCAAATGTTTCTGCTGACCTAAGATGGTATAACACATTTAGAAAAAAAATTTTTTTATTTATTTTTGTTCATAAAAAATAAAACATTGCTTGCTTGAAATGTGATTATTAAAGGACATGTTACAAAATGAATTAGGAGTGATTGTAATTCATATGAAAAAAAAAGGGTTATACAATTCTATGTTAAAAAAGGTCTTTCTCTGTGCTACTTGTTATTGATAGCCGACACTATGTTCAGATCGCTGAGACTCCTACAACGGCAAGCAAAATTGGGCATACACCTTTAATTTCACATCCAATATAACACATATTAAAGGCTGTGATGTGTGCCAAAAAAAATAATAATAATAATTCATAATACAATATGAATGGTAGTGTAAATGAAGTCCTTTTCACCGTCTCTTTTTAAATGATGTTGGCAATGGATTTTTTAGTACATGGCATGAATCTTTAATATAGAACTGATTTTGCTGTATCATCGCTATGATTTTTATCATTGTGAAAAACAGATGCATGATGAAAATTTCACTTTTAATTTATAATTGATTGTAGTGTTGTTCTCATCTAGATAAAAGCTGACAGTTTTACTGAGGGAGCCATATATGAACATAAATTGCTATTCCTGAGTTTCTTTAGGTTTATTTATTTATTTACTTTGTTTTCTAAATTATTAACTAGTTGAGTTAACAACCTGACTACTACCTAACTACCTACCAAAGTAACTAACTCAATAACTAGCAGTATACAACTCTAAAACTGCCTTACGACTACGAATGGTTTGAGGACCATGAGAAACCATATTATCCCAGCAGCTAATTTTCATGCTTCTTCAAAAATCTTTCCAGCTGAGAAAAGAGGGACTCAGCTTATCTTTCTCTTTACAGTTGATTTACACCATGCATGTTTGTCTCTTGATGTAGCTAAAGCATCTAAAAAGCAAAGCATTATCCAAGACAGTGGATAAAATGAATAATTTGGCAGCCCATGGCATGACCTAGTGTAGAGAAAGAAATCAAGAAAGTTCAAAGGACAAAGGAGTGCATGAGAAGATGTGTGGTGAATGGAGAAATAAAAGGAGTGAAAATGACAAGATGAGGGTAGACTTGGGAAGGGGGGGGGGTTGAAAAGAGTGAAAGATGGAAGGAGGAGAGAGGGAGGAAAAGTCAGAGAGGTCAGAGCATAGGATAAACTCATCAATCAGCACTAAGCCTCATACTCACAATTAGCAAGGAGGTTTTTATGTGTGATTAAATTCTCTTCAGAGGACAGCAAGGGGTTGGGATTTAATCTGCATTTGTGTGTGTGTGTGTGTGTGTGTGTGTGTGTGTGTGTGTGTGTGTGTGTGTGTGTGCTCAATTACAGATGCAAAAATAATAAGCTATATTTTCCTGTAAATATGTCCCCCATACTTACTTTCCTCCTCTTCCAATTAGAAGAAAACTCAGGACATAACCATATACCTTTCCCTATTGTATAGTCTTTCATCTCTTATTACGCTGTCTTGTTATAGGATGAGGTATCAAGCCTTTGAGTGATCAAGTGACCTAGCCTTACAGATACAATGAGAGCGATGTAACTTGAGCAAAATATTCCAGCACTTTTTCATGATTCTTTTTTTTTAATAGTCTATTGTAAAACATTATGATTGATATATCATATGTTCAGCACTGAAGTTGTGGAAAGTCACTGAGCACATGGCAGAAGGGTGGGGCACTTGAATGAGACAGGGCTGGTAGCAAATCAAACCCTCGGCTACTCTTCACCATCCTTGAGGAGCTGGAGGTGCATAAAAGAAGATGGAAAGAGAAGCGAGGGGGTGGTTCCTTTTTTCAGATGCCTCTCCTGAAATGTATTCCTCTGTTTTCTTTTCCTATAGGCAGCAGCAGTAGTTTGGACAACCAGGACGCAAAGACCCAGCACACTCTACTGCACCTCTGCTGCGGAACTCGTTGGGAACTCTCCTGATTCCTTGGAGCTGTGGACTTTCTATGCACATTTGTGCATGCCACCATCACTCACACACTCACTCGAGCACATTGTCCTAATTGTGAAATAATGCACAATAACCACTTCTTTACACCGCATTTAGGTCCACCGTCTCTGTAGTAAAGCCAAAGCAGCTGCAAGGCAATACACTGGTGGAGAATGCGGGCATCAACACAGATTGGAACTCACCCACAATCGCCTAGAACATTGATACCTTAGGTGTACTTGCATATGTTTGAGCACATCGCTACACAGGAGGAACGGCCGAGGTACCCGAAATCGCCCTCTTTCTCTTCACGGAAGCACAGATGTTACACTACAGTCTGTCCGGAGAGGATGATGACAACTATGACCTAGTTAAGGAAGAAATTCTGGCATGCTTTGGGTTCTTCCCCACGAACGTGGCCACAGAGTTCCACCACAGGGCATATTAAACTGGGAAAACACCACGGATACAAATTGACCAACTACTACATACCACCAAAAGATGATTGCAACCAGAAAGATGATCAGGAGCAGAAATAGAAAAGGCAGCCATGGATATATCTTTTAGAGTGCTCTCCCCAAAGAACGCAAGGTGGTCGTCTCTGGAGTGCACGATGGCCACGCTCAAAATAGAGAAGAGGGACTGGATTCCCTGGAAACCCCATGCACCTGCATCCAATTTCTAAAGAAAAACTTTGGCCGTGCAGAACATAAGAGCACCCTCAAATTCAATCCACACCAGGATGGGCTCATGCCTACAGAACCAGAAATAGCCATGACCACCAGGAAAAGAAAACCTGGTTAGTGGGCTGCCAACCAAGAACACCCACAGTGGTTGTAAGTATAAACAACACTTCTATTACAGCCCTGTTCAGACAGTAAGCACTATCACACTGGTCCAATCAGCGACATTACCAGAGCCACCCTGAGTGCAGGGAACGATCCCGGTGATGTGAAGAAGAAGTGAAGAAGTCCCAACCGAGGATAAGTCAATCAATAACACCAGGTCACAAGAGAAGGTACCTTCAGCCGGGAACAAAAAGAGGATGATTGGCTGATAAACTGCTGGAAGCAGGTACTGGAGATAGACAGAGAAATCAAAGAAACTACCAACCCATGCCGGCATCTTAGTTCTCAATCCAAAAAAGCCTGTTATACTTCCCCACCGACAGAAGAAGACAAGTGCGATCTGCTGGTGGTCCCATGCTCTGACAGACCTCCTAATGCACCTGACACATATGAACCCACTTGGTAGCCATCTAGGGATGCGGAACAGGCTAGAGAAATTAAGAGACCATTTCCACTGGCTGGGCATGGAAGCGGAGGTTTGGAATCTTTGCCAACGAAACTGCTCAGCATGGTCAATATCCCAAAGGACATCCTCAAAGATCAAGGTACGCCCTTTGTGTCCAAACTAATGTCGGATCTCTGTCAGCTGTTGCAGGTCAAACACCTTTGAACGTCGGTATACCACCCACAGGCCGACGACCTGGTGGAACACTTCCATCAAATGCTTAAGAAGATGCTACGATGGGTGATAGACACGGAGGGGAGGAACTGGAATCTTCTCCTACCATACGTTTTCTTCAACGTAAAAGGAACACCATAAGCGTACACCAGCTTCACCCCGGTTAAGCTCCTCTTTGGGAGACGAGCAAGGGGACTGCTGGATATAACCAGAGAAGGATGGAAGGAACAACCAGCACCCTACAGGTCAGTGGTTGGAAATGTGCATGAAATGCAGAACCGCATAGATCGTTCAGAATTTGTTATTTTGTTTTCAGATTTGTTGTTTTGTTTTTGCATTTGTTATTTTGTTTTTGGATTTGTTAATGTGCTTTGCATTTCTCATCCACCATGGGCTACTGAAACCAAAAGAAGCAAAAAATGAAGCAGTTAAAGGCTATCCCCAACCCACAACCAAACGCCAGGTACGTGCCTTTCTAGGGCTGGCGGGGTATTACAAAAGATTTGTGCCTGAACGGACAGCAACCAATCAGCACCAAAGTTGTGAAAAGTCACCAAGCACATGGCAGAAGGGCGGGCACTGGAATAAGACATATAATTATATATATATATATATATATATATATGTAAATGTACAGTCGAACTCACTTATCTCGACCTCGGTTGACTCGCCAACCCTATTAAGTCGACGTTTTTGAAGTTGAACCGCCTAATTCTCGCTTTGTCTTAGCATTTTTTAATCGGTTATGTCGAATTTTTTATGTCGCCGAACCCTAATATCTCAAGCACAAGAGGGGGGAAAATTTGCCGCTTAACGTCGGTTATGTCAGGAATCCCCCTGCCACGCCACCTTTAGCGGTGGCATTCACCGAAGCACCCTGTTTCTTCTCTCGTCGCAGTCATGCTGATCACACACACCTGACTCTCATTCACTCACTTATCCTATCTCCTTTTTAAGCCTCTCACCTCCACACACTCGCTGTCCGTTATTGCTTTTGCATGATCGTATGTGTTGGTTCATGGCGGTTTGTGTAATCGCGTATACCTATCCCGCTACTTAACTGTTGATTTCTGTAAAGCTGCTTTGAGACAATGTCTGTTGTGAAAAGTGCTATACAAATAAACTTGACTTGACTTGACTTGACTTGACTTGACGTACCCTTCTTCTCGGACTCCGCATTCTCTCAACGGCACCCCGGATTACCCCGATCCTGCTGTTTTCCACGTTCACGCTGTCTGCACCACGTTTATCCGTTGCTGCCCAGCGCTGCGCTTTCCATAGCGTGGATCCGTGGATTCTCTACACAACCTTTCTCTGCTTTTACAGAACCACGCTCTTAGAGCGCACCACTGGATATTACTGCTTCGCTACAAGTATTGGTGGATTATCTCCTGAGTATTCTCAGTAAACTTTGTTTGCGTTTACTTCGGCCTCCACCTCCTTATCCGCTTTCTCGATCCGCATGACCAATCAAACAAATCGCGGCAACGCTGTTGTGTAAAAAACCTCCAAAAACATGTGCATGCACATTCTCATTTACCTAAGCACATCATGTACATAAAGAAATTTCAAGCACGTTAATATATTGTCGCCATATTGATTTTTCATTTGCTTCGATCATCGGTTATCTCAACGCTTTTATTTAGGCCGGCGACATTTATATATATATACTAAACAATACCTGTGAAACCATGGCAACTGGCAGTAAACTAAAAAGATATGTCCATTACAGTGATTTAAGTGAGAAAAAAAATACTGCTTGTCTAAGTGCAGCTGTTGCTGTTGTTTTGCACTGTACTGTTCCAGAAGTGCAGTCAGTCATTTAGCACATATTTTTTTCCTTTATGAAACCTGGTCCTATATACCAGATATGACTTTAAATACATCCTTTCTGAAACATTGGTAGGTGCTTTACTGTGCTTTACTGTCATTTTTTTTAACATTTATGTGTGCAGTGATTGTTCCTGGGTAAAAAATTAAATATAATCCTAAAATAAACAAAAGAACAAAAAAACAAAAACAAAAAACAATAAGAACGAGTCCACACTACATTTTCTATCGAACCCTTAAAAGAACCACCAAGAATGTGGTGCAAGCTATCATTATGAATAATACATTTAATTCCAAAGTACTTCTAAAATTATTAAGTTTCAGCAATAATTTTCCAATAACATTTTACATTTAGTAAAAATACAAAATAATATCCTCATGCTGGTTTATTTGGTTACAGAATAAGAATAACATTAAGCAAAAAAAAAAAATGCTGGTGGGTTGCTACCACTAGAAAGGATTAGGTTATCTTGGACTGGACCACTCCCATCAGAATATAAATATTTAATTTTGGATCAAATTGCTTTGCATGGATTTGCAGTGACTCTTCTTTCTATTGGGGCATGTGGATATTAAGCTTGGTAATGAACTGAATAAATATAAATGACAATCAGTATCTTTTGTTCTCGATCATGCTAATTTGACAAATCATGTTCTTTTAGATTTCCCCACACTACAACCTGAGCTCTATTTTAAAGATCAGGACTGCAGCTCTGTTGATGAACTCTAGAGTAACATGTGAATCTCCTATCCAGATAAAAGAGCATTTGAGTAATTAAATCAAATGGTTTATGTACCAGCATCCCCTTCTCTAATGTAAAATTGAAGAAAAGAATATAAAATCTGTGTTTTTTTTTTTCTTGTTGTTTCCCACCTGAGGATGAGCATTCACCAGTGATATGTTTGCTTACAGAGTGTGAAAGAAGAGAAAGTATCTCAGCTGTGACTATGTACATTTATTTCAAATAACATTATTGTTATCCAACCAAAGCCTTCTATTCTATTTGAAGAGTGGTTATGGCTGTGCATTGGATAATTCAATAAAACATACAAAAAAGATGATCATATTCTAATTCTTCAGAACATATATTTTCAACTGTTTCCTACTCCAATCATTAGTCAGCTCAGAGTGGAGTGAAATTTGAGCAGATAGAGACAAGCAAGGTAAAGATGAGAGGAACTCAAAATGGCCAGGTTTATTTAGTTTGTTAAAAAGTTGAAATGTGTACAATATGTAAAATCTCACATTTTTGTAGATGCATTTGTCTCTATGCCAAATATTCTTAAAGATTAGTCATGTGCTATAACCCAGCCATTAGGACTGCACAAGCCAGTGCACTCTTAGTGCCAGTCCCAAGCCTGGATAAATGGGAATTGCGTTAGGAAGGGCAGGGTTGTGGAGAAAGGTGGATTTGTTGTGTGTTCAAGAGACCAAGTAAAAAGGGAGTAAGGCCAGGAACATTTGAGGTGGCTTTAAACTGTTCTTTGGTGGTGTGGATGGAAAGAGAAATGGTGTGGGGTTGATTTTGAAGGAAGAGCGTAATGGAGGTGACGAGAGTTTCTGATAGAGTGATAAAAATAAAGCTGGAAGTTGAAGGGGTGATGATAAATGTCATCAGTGCTTATGCTTCACAATTGGGTTGTAAGATGGAGAAGAAGGTAAAATTCTGGAGTGAGTTAGATGAAGTGGTAGAAGGTATAACTAGGAATGAAAGATTGCTGATTAGGGCAAATTTAAATGGGATGGTAGGTGAAGGGAACAGAGGGGATGAGAAGGTGATGGGTAGGTATGGCTACCCATAGGTATGGAAGGAGAGGAATGTGGAAGGGCAGATGGTTGTAGATTTTGCTAAAAGGATGGAAATGGCATTGGTGAACACTTATTTTATGAAGAGGGAGGATCATAGAGTGACTTTTAAGAGTGGAGAAAGGGGCACACAGGTGGACTATGTTCTATGTAGATGCAACCTGAAGGGGATTTTAGGTTGTGAGTTGTTGGCAGGGGACAGTGTAGCTATGACAGCATTGGATAATGGTCTGTAGGATGGTTTTGAAAGTAAAGAAAAAGAGGAGGAAAGTAAAGACTGAAAGAAGAATAAGATGGTGGAAACTGAAGGAAGAAGACTGTAGTGTGAGAGTCAGGGGCTCGGTGGTGATGAAGAGGTGCTGGATGATTGAGCAACTACTGCAGAAGTGATAAGGGAGACAGCTAGAAAGGTACTTGGTCTGACATCTGGAAATAAAAAGGTAGTCAAAGAGACGTGGTGGTGGAATGACATTGGACCTCCTGGAGTGTTAAGGCTCTGGCATGGAGAAGCTGATGCTGGATCTGTGGTGATCAAAAATGCTTAGCTTATAAAACTAGGAGCTACTAACCATAAAGACTGTTTAAGACTGCAGAAAGAACATCACTTATAATCTTATACTCCAGTACTCATGTTAGTTCTCACTCTCCAGTGTTCTGTATTGTTGGAAAATTTACGATCAAACTCTTGATGTCACCCAGATGAGGATGGGTTCCCCTTTTGAGTCTGGTTCCTCTCAAGGTTTCTTCCTCATAACATCTAAGGGAGTTTTTCCTTGCCACAGTCGCCACGGCTGCTCATCAGGGACAAATTCACACCATTCACCATCACTGTTGATTTGTGTAAAGCTGCTTTGAGACAATGTCTGTTGTGAAAAGCGCTATACAAATAAACTTGACTTGACTTGACTTGAATGAGGAAGTGCAGGAGAACATAAGGAGAAAGAGGTTGGCAAAACAGAACTGGGATCAACAGGGTGATGTGAAAAGTAGGCAGAAGTATAAGGAGATGCGGGAGTAGGTAAAGAGGGATGTGGCAAAAGCCAAGGAAGAGGCATATGAGCAGCTGTATGAGAAGTTGGACACTGAGGAGGGAGAAAAGGATTTGTACCAATTGGCCAGGCAGAGAGATGGGAAGGATGTGCTGCAAGTTAGAGCAATAATGGATGGAGATGGAAATCTGTTGACTAGTGAGGGGAGTGTGTTGAGAAGATGGAGGGAGTATTTTGAGCAGCTGATGAACGAGGAAAATGAGAGAGAGAGAAGGTTGGATGGTGTGGAGATGGTGAAGCAGGAAGTGGATAGGATTAGTAAGGAGAAAGTGAGAGCAGCGATTAAAAGGGTAAAGAGTGGAAAGTTGGTTAGACCAGATGACATACCAGTAGAAGCATGGAAATGATGCTTAGATGTTTAGATAGCAGTGGAGTTTTTAACAAGATTGTTTAACAGGATTTTGGAAGGTGAGAGGATGCCTGAGGAATGGAGAAGGAATGTGCTTGTACCGATCTTTAAAAACAAGAGAGATGTGCAGACCTGCAGTAACTACAGGGAATTAAGTTGATCAGTCACACCATGAAGTTATGGGAAAGAGTAGTGGAAGCCAGGCTGAGAGATGATGTGACCATCTGTGATCAACATTATGGTTTTATGCAAAGGAAGAGCATCACATATGCATTTTTTGCTTTGAGAATGTCGATGGAGAAGTATAGAGAAGATCAGAAAGAATTGCATTGTGTTTTTGTGGATTTAGAGAAAGCCTACAACACAGGGCCAACAGAGGAGTTGTGGTATTGTATGAGAAAGTCAAGTGTGTCAGAGAAGTATGTGAGGGTGGTGCAGGTGCAGTATGAGGGTATTGTGACAGCAGTAAAGTGTGCAGTAGGACAACAGAATGGTTCAAGGTGGAGGTTGGACTGCACCAAGGATCGGCTCTGAGCCCTTTCTTGTTTGCAGTGGTGATGGACAGGTTGACTGACGAGGTCAGACAGGAGTCTCCATGGACTATGATGTTTGCGGATGATATTGTGATTTGTGGTGAGAGTAGAGAGCAGGTTGAGAAGAGACTGGAAAGGTGGAGGTACGTGCTGGAGAGAAGAAGAATAAAAGTCAGTAAGAGTAAGACAGAGTACATATGTGTGAATGAGAGGGAGGGTAGTGGAGTGGTGCGGTTGCAGGGAAAGAGGTGGAGAAAGTGGAGGAGTTCAGGTACCTGGGGTCAACAGTGCAAAGGAATAGAGAGTGTGTTAGAGAAGTGAAGAAAAGAGTGCAGTCAGGGTGGAGTTGGTGGAGAAGAGTGACAGGAGTGATTTGTGATAATAAAGTGTCTGCAAGAGTGAAAGGGAAAGTTTATAGGACTGTGGTGAGACCTGCGATGTTGTATGGTTTAGAGACAGTGGCATTGACTAAAAGACAGGAGGTGGAGCTGGAAGTAGCAGAGCTGAAAATGTTAAGATTTTTGTTGGGAGTGACGAGGATGGACAGGATTAGAAATGAGTTTATTAGAGGGACAGCGCATATAGGACCTTTTGGAGACACGGTGAGGGAGGCGAGATTGAGATGGTTTGGACATGTTTAGAGGAGGGACATGGGGTATATTTTGGTAGGAGAATTTGGGTAGTTGGGTTGAAAGAGGCAGATGTAGAGGACAGGGCGTATAGATACAGATGATCAGCTGTGGAGCCCCCAATGTAAGAAGCCGAAAGAAGAAGATGATTAGTCATGTGCTATAATGGCTTCCAATTTTTTGTCATGATTTTTATAGTGATGAACACTATATGCTCATGCTTATTCAATATCCCATTTAAGTCCTGTTTTCACCATTGCCTTATCACTGATTTGTTTTTTTTTTATTGTTTTCACCTGTTTTGTATTAGTTACTAATTTCTTTGCATTTGTGTCCGTCATTTTACATTGTAATTATTTCTCTATTCTGAATTATTATGAACACCTCTTTTATAAATTGTTCTGCATTAACTTTATCTTCCTGTTATCTGACCTTTGCTATGGACTTCAATGATTGCATTTGCCCAAATAAAAGCACTACTTAGACGTGCCACACTCTCTATGCAACTCATTGCATGTGCTTTCAAACTAATCCATCTTAAATGTCTGACGTAGATGAATGGGAGGTGCCCGAGTGGAACGACTACAGAGACATGGGATTATAAAATGTATTTTCTTTGCCAGTGTATTCATATTGCTGAAGAACAGATAACAGCTTGTCTTGAATAAGTGTTTGCAGGCAGCCCATGACAACAGCTTCTATGCCTGAACATCCTGTAGAGTCCTTGGAGGCAAAAAATTCCATGTATCATTCATTTTTTAATGAAAGCAGCTGCACCTTAATTTCAGTTCCAGTCATAATGTGTTGTGCACCAAAGAAGTGACCAAAGTTGCCAAAGTACCAGTTCAAAACTATATAAACATTTTATCAGTATGACTTATCATGAGCTAATTCACATATTAATTGGGAATGATTGATTGTTGTGTAAGTAAATAGGAAATAGGAAAAACATAAAGTTTTACTGTTAATATTTCACATTTTTTGCATTAGAAAATTTCTGTTATGTACTATACTGTGTAATTCTGTATATATGTGAGGTAAAAGCCAAAAACAGTAGACAAATTATTTATAAAAAGATACCAACAACCACCCTTGTATAACCCTGGCATTTTTACTCGGCTGGTATGAAAAAACAGAGATTTAAGTATTAAGTCTATCGTAACCCTGCAATCAATTTTCATTCATTCGTCCGTTCATCCATTAATTTGTTAATTTATGCATTTGATCATTTACAGCAAGCAATTTTCCTGGTCTGGGTCACAGTTGAAGCTATTCCAGAAACACTAAACATGAGCATGTGATGTCTGAACATGTGTAACACAAGCAGAAAGATTTTTGAAGTGGCAATGCTTTCCAGCGTTCCAATGTGCCACCCCCATTTTCACTCAACCACAATTACATTGCAATTCATTATAACACACTCATTACGCATGAGTGAGTTGACAACCATTACTGCACAATGATTGACTGCTCAACACATTTCCTCAGTGTGACACCAAGTAGTGAAAAAATGATTTTACAGTTTTCAGGTTTAAAAAGCCAGAATCACCTGACAATATTTTCCACTGGCAAATTGAACATTAATTTTTCTAATCATTGATTCGACTTGTTTTGACAATGTTTACCAGTGGTAACAAATTTAGTCTGAAATGAGCACCAAGAAAAGAAAAGGGAATAATGAGGCAATCAGTCACCAGTGGGACTGTACAGGATGCGGTCAGAATGCTCTACTGTGTTGTTATATGCACACATTTGTAATATTTAATTAAGAGCAGAGAGGCAGAAAACCACACATTCATGCACATACAGACTGTAATTGCTGAATGTTTAGAGTAGGTTAAAATCGTGGAATACTTTTTTCCATTTAAAAATGTAATTTTGCATCATGGTTATATTTTGCTGACCCTTATTATAGCAGGTCCTGTAAATAAACAAGGAAGTTAGACATTCATAAAGATTAGGGATTTCTTGCAATGCATGAGTGTCAGCCATAATCCCTTATAATGAGCTGGTTGTTATTAAAGGCATATTTTCATCAAGGATTATTGAAATCTGTTGCCGTAATTTGTTTTTGAACTGTGCTGTGTAGGATAGAGTTGAAGGTGAGTTGTGGGTTGTGGAGTGGGAGAGCATCTTGACTCACCATGAAACAGTCACTCAGAGAACAAATCAACGCACTTCAAAGTCAGCGACCAAGCAGCCAAGACCAATCGCAGGAAAACTAATTATTATTCCCTTCAATTATTAGCCTGATAAGGTTCCATTATTCAAGACTGCATTTCAATCAGCATTGTCCGGCTAATGCCCTTTTCAAAACAAAAGGTACAGTACAATGTCACAGCAATACTATCAAACTTTTTTTAGGTCCAAGCTCATGTAAATTATAAGGAAGCAGTTTCATATATATTTATGTATGTATGTACAGTATGTATGCATGTGTGTATGTATGTATGCACTATATGGACAAAAGCTTGTCAACGTCTAAACATAAGATTTGTATGTGTCTTTTAAACATACAATTCCACATGTAGGTCCTCATTTCCTGTGGCCTCGGGTGGCATCAGCAATCCAATTTATCCCCAAGGTGTTCTTTGAACAGGATTGAGGTCAGAGCTCTATGGCAGGCTACTCAGGCCACACCTTTGGAATAAAGTGGAATGGCAAATTGCACTTCTAAATTTGCATCAGCAGCTTTCTAATGCTTTTGTGGTTTTAGATGACAATACTCCACAGTCCTGTTCCAAAATCTAGTGAAAAGCCTTCTGATAAGAGTGAATGCTTTAATAATAAATTAAAGAAAACCAACTCTGCCTTAGTCGTACACTTGTATTTTAATTAAAATGAGTTTCTGATGACTTCTAATAAAAACTGATGTCAGTTAATTTAGATTTAATTTTAAATCAGCCCTTGATGTTGGGTAGATCATCAACAGCTCATTTATATAAACCAATTACTTATTGGTCCTATCAAGAATTGAACTGGATAGAGTTTTATAATATCTCATTAATGTAAACAAAATAGAATATGCTTTTTTTTAAAGGAAAAAAAAATCATTCATGGTTTAGTGTGATTTGGCTCCAAAACAAATAGACATGTTAAAAAGTTGATAAAAATGGTAATACTTATTTCAAGCTTACATAAATGATCAAATATAAATCCGAATTATATAAATGAGAATTATTGCACAAGCGCTGCTGTAATAGAAAATTAATATACACCTTCTTCTCAGTCAGAATCAAACATTTAACTGTCCTGTCATATACAGGTTTGACATCATCTGTCATGACAGTCTGTAGATAATCTATTCTTTTGTAGTTTTTCTACACTAAATTCTACAAAAGGCCATAACACTGAACATTTTTATGTTATTTGTATTCATAAAACACGTATAGACATTTGGAACTGTTCCATCTGACTGAATTAACAGAAACTGCACACTCAAACAATTAACACATGCACTTGACCAGGGATTTGAATTTCCACTGCAACAAGTTCACTACATTAATATGCTAATGAATTTACCGACATGTTTACCAGTTGGCATAGCTGAGGGAACCATGTATTACAAGCCTAACAAGTCTGAGAAGCAAACCTAGACATCCAAATATTTATAGCTGTCAACATTCAGTCAAACGCTTCTGAGCCTATTGTGCCACAGTTATGCTGCACTAAACTAATTGGATATGTAAGCCTCATCGATCATGTCCAACTGTTGCATAAGCAAGAAAAATATGGGCATTAGTAAATGAATAAATGCAACAAATTTATTCTGTAAAAAAAAAAAAAAGGCCAGAATTTACTGTAGTCTTTATCATTATTAATACTTAATCAAGTTGAAATAAATGATTGCCTTTTTTTCTAAACAGAGCTACTGGAAAAATATGTATTGGATAAATGTTTCTATTCAGTATGTTATATATTTAAGATGCATACGGAATATAATTAAGGTACATTGCCTACCTTTCCTACGTACTGCGCATCAGGTCCAATGTGCTCCTCCAGGACAAAGAACTGGTTCCATATCCATCCTCGCTTCGGTCTGTGGTGGACTTCTGTCTCCCCATCTTTTGTATGGTTGTGACTGTGAGTCAAATTGTGGTTCCTAGAAATCACCCTGGCCTGTCTGTGGTGACTTGCTCCATAGCCTCTCTCCAGGAAGCAGAGACAGAGAAGTACAGGACACAGACAGGAAGTTGGACTCACCTTCATGATGGTGAGTTATAAAAATATTTCCAGTATTCCAATTTTTATTTTTATTTTTTTCACAAAATATCACAATATTCCAAATGAATAATATATTCCAAAAACAAGTATATTCCTATTGATATGGTCTTCTGCTTCATTAGCTTCTTTTTTTTATCCGCCCTTTGCAGCCAATTCTGTAACCCTCCTTTGGTGCTATTTTAGAGAGATGAGATCCAAGAAGACAGAAGAGCCAGAGTCAGAGGTCCAGAAAGCTTTTATGATGCTCATGTTTCAGTCATCCATATCAGCATGGCTGTACAAATGCATTTACATAATGGACTCAGCGGGGCTTTGCTTCAGGAAACAATTGGTTTTGGGTTTAGAAAGATTTTAGAAAAGTTGTTCAGAGACAGAGGTCATCTTGAGATACCTAAAGAATGAAAGAAATGTGATAATTATGAGCTTTAATGAAGTTAGCATTCTAGTTTTACAAATAATACTCATATTAATAGATACAAACTCACATTATGTCCAGTATATCTTTAAACAATTGTTCAACCAATATGCTTGCACAACAAACCTTGAAAATACATTTATAATGTACAAGACAAATGTCATGCACTAGTTTATACTTTCCTTAACCCAAGCATTTGATCTTGATTAAAGTTGAACGAATTTAATTGACAAAAGTTGGGTGGTTTCTTTAAAATGTCCATACAGATTTACAGTATAAATGGAATTTAAGAGGACATTCATTTACACAGTTACCTCAGCAGCTGCTCTTTTTCTTTCCCAATACCAGAATTTGCTCATTTAAGGTGATGAAATAGGCAGACATTATTGTTTTTTAAATCACCTAACAAAATTGAATATTTAGCTTTCAATAAAATATGCTTGTAAACAAAATATAATGAAAGCAACATTTTCAGCCATTTCCATATTCAAACTGTAGTTGTAGGTTTAGTGCCCATTCCTTCAGCCCAACTCAGTCTATGCCTCTTCAACTAAATCTTTTTTTATATAGTGTAAAGGTGAAAAGACATTTGAGTGAAAGCAGAAGATAATGATGAAGTAGGGCAGAGAGAATATAGAGTAAGTTAAGCAGAGAGAAGGAACATTAAGGTTAAGCTGTCAGTAATGCATTAGCTGAGAAACTGAATAGAAGACACACTTTCTTCTCATTTTATTTATGAAATTGCAGGGAAAAACGAACTGTGTTTTTATTCACTGAGGCTTGGATTAGATTTTGGCAGGTTGGAGTGTGTGGGAAATCTGGCAGCTTTTTAGTCAGTAGGTTGCTGGTCTGACTGTAATTAAAACACCTCATCATACCTACTCTTTTTCATTTCTAAACACCCAAAATTCTCTGTTTCTCTGGCACCTGCCTCTTAGCTACGATCAACAAGAGATAGCAATTTTGTAGAAAATGGAGGTCCAAATAATAAATATCAATAAAAAGAACTATCTGCCTACTTGCAAAGTTAAAAGATAGAGATAAGTATGTGTGTGTTTGTGTGCCCATGTGTGTGTGTGTGTATATATATATGCGTGTGTCAGGTGACATTATGATAGCACTGTGAATGATGGCCAAATCCTAGCTACTGGAAAAGCATAGCAAGACAGACAATGACAATGAGAGGGTTATACAGAGCTGCAACATCCCGAACATGTTAGAACTAGTGAAAAGGAATAAAAAGACATGGACACATTACATTGTATTGATACTTTCATAAATAATGGTACACAAGATGGGTAGAAGATATGCAAAATAAAAGATCCTTTAAAGATGATATAGAGGATACAAAAAGAAATAATACATGTATTGATCTGGTAGCAGATGGGAACATAATTCAGAGTTGTTAAATGAGACTGGAAAGAAGTAGAAACACACACACACAAGTGAGATGGAACTGTTAGGGTGGGGTTCGATACAGAAAGATGAGAAAAGTCTCACATTTTTCCACAGTATGCTTATTGTAGCTAATGTAGAATAACTGCCAAATGTCTCTCAGCCTCCACTGTGAAATATGCACAAACAGGTGCTTGCTCCAACACACACACACACACACACACACACACACACACACACACACACACACACACACACACACACACACACACAATGGGAGAGACAGAGACAGAAAAGAAAG
This sequence comes from Silurus asotus, assembly GCA_024362625.1. Taxonomy (NCBI): domain Eukaryota; kingdom Metazoa; phylum Chordata; class Actinopteri; order Siluriformes; family Siluridae; genus Silurus; species Silurus asotus. The sequence continues at coordinate 5,526,148 of MU551603.1, forward strand.
AGTCAGAGAGAAAGGTGAATTTCAAATACAGTCAAGTACCCACATATATTCATGCCAGATTCTGGGTGAACATCTTTTATTTTCTGACAACCGCACATGGACAGAAATGCTGTGAAAGGCATATTTTATTATTATTATTTTTTTTCTTTGTCATCTGCAACCACCAGACAGAAATAGTGATGCAATAAATACAGGAAAAAGACAGTTTTCATTTCTGCACACTACTGAGAAGCATGAAACCGGTTGAATTAGATTATTCTTTAGCGCTGCTTCCTCGACTGATTTCTCGAATCTCCATTCTCCACGTCTTGTCGAATATGGTTATGAGGAACTTGTTTGCTGCTTAAGGTTTAGCTCAGGGTGATTTGTTCCTTTTCTCAGTTTTATTTTCTTCTATAATTTACAGTATGAGCTAAATGAATTTAGATTCAAGGGTAATTTTGCATATTGTCAAACAGCATTTATCTCTACTGAGCATAAAATAGCTGAATACATGTGATGGCTCAGGAACAAGAGCAACAAGGCAAAATACTCAACACAAAAATGTGTTGAACTGAATTAATAGTGTTCACATTTTTTACTGTATATGCAGTGAACCCAGATGGATAACAAGTGTACATGATATATAATTATATAATATATAATAAAATACAATATAATTACGTTTTTATTTTGGTGGCGACTGTAGCTAGGTTTAACTTCGTCGCTACTTTCAAACAGGCCCACACAGGCAGTTTAAAACTATATTTTAATATCCCTTGCTTTTAGTTTTCACATTCCTTTTACTCTTATCATTTGCTGCCTATTCATCTTTTACCTATTTCTTCTCTCACTGTACCTCGCATATTTATTTTATTATTATATTACCTGCTCTGTCAAGCTTTGGTGCTCTGAGTGCATGTCTTTAGTGCACTATTTTATTTAGAGCATTGAGTCTATCTGAAAACATAATACATAATATTAATCGTACGTGTGTTTCATAGACATTGCTAATATTTGGTGTAAATAAGAAATGTTGCTGCATGCCTTGTAACCAAAATGAAATTATTATGAAATTGGATGCATTAATGCTAATTTTGTGTGTATATGTGTTTTTGGGTGGGAGGCTAATTGAAAGAGGAGGGAGGGGAAGAGGTGAGGAAGTGTAAAGGGTGTTTGAAGACTGAGAAAAGCCAAAACCAGCGAGAAATTGATTCTCCTGACATCATCACAGGAGAACACTGCCTGTGGGA
>MU551603.1:5529879-5557379 GCA_024362625.1 Silurus asotus
GTTTAAAGTTTTTTGGGGGAAAAGTTTGATGTATTATTTAAAGCATGTGTACTACACACAGTATTGCTTTGTCAAAATCTAATATTTATACAGTTATACTTTCAGCCAAGTTTAAAATATTTATACCAAAAAAATATATTGTATACATAAAAAAAAATGCATAAAAAAAAGAGGACACAGCTTTCTCTTACAAAAGTCCACAGTTAATGAAAAGCCTTCCAATTAGTGTTCGGGACTCAGACACAGTCTCATTAGTCAAGGCTAAGTTGAAAATATTTTTGTTTAGTCAAGCCTTTTGTGAATAAATTTCTCTTAGGTAAAGAAGCAGATCTGGAGAGATCATGGTTATAGTGTTTTGGTGAACGGGTAGTGTTCGGACACTGCTGCCCCCCCACTCTCTGTCTTATATACCAGAGATCCCTGCCTAATTCATCCTGATGCCCTACCTCTGGATGAAGTTCTTTTCAAATGAAGAGAACTTACTGCTGCTGAAGATGGTTTTACCTGAACACTCTAAAGATCTATGAAGTTAGACCTAAGAACCCTGATGATGGAATTGGACTGTAATTACTGCAAGAAGTCTGCTACAATGACGGTTGCCATGAACAGATTTTGCATTCAAGCATCCATCAATGAACAGTTGATAACCTTATCGATGATGAAACGATAATGAATGGACATTTTGTGTCACCCAGATAAGGATAGGTTCCGTTCTGAGCTTTGTTCCTTTAAAGGTTTCTTCCACATACCATCTCGGTGAGTTTTTCCTTGCCGCTGTCACTACTGGCTTGCTCATTAAGGATAAAGTTATAAAGGATAAACATATATATTGGTAATCAATTTATTTATGTAAAGATGCTTTAAGACAATGTCCAAGCGGATATATACATGTAACATTTAAATCAATCGATAAGACCATACCGTATATATAGAGGATAAAGCAATGTTTGATAAAATAAATTATTATTCACAAGAATATACTTTTCAGTACTCCTAAAATGTAAAAAACACACTCTGAGGAAACCTGGTCCCTGGGGGTGCTTCACTGGACAAAGTTTCTTTGCAAATGGAAACTCTGCATCTAATTTTTTTCTGTGGTTATTTCCATATTCCCCTAGGTGATGGTGAACTCCCCACATATCCAGCCTCTTCTTCAGACATACTAAATAAATTGCCAGACCTTCACTTCATCCAGCTATTAGCCATTATTATTCAAATGCATCAATAGGGTATTTACATTGCAGACACAGGAAAGTTAAACCATGAGAGAAGGTTTTTAAAGTTTATATAATTTTGAAAAAAATGCTCTTTGTTTCTATACGACCAGGTTAAAGATATTAAATGCCCTTATATAAAAAGTAATTCACTCATTTAGTTATACATTTATCTATCTGCAACAACCACCTTATCATGGTGCACATACATCTAGAGCCTTTTCCAGGAACACTAAGTGTGAGGCAGAAGTACACACCGGATGGCATGCCAGTTTATTACAGGGCTGTGTAATGCATCTGTCTGAGAGTTGTCATGTTATACTTGGATTATCTGTTCCTTGCTAATTCGATTTAATTATTTTCTGTCATTATGAGAGAAGTCTGGTTGCACCACAGACAGATAGAACAAACCCACACTGCTGCTGGTGGAGAGCAAGCTGTGAATCCTAAGAATAAATAAATCAAATAAGCCATAAACATTCAAACCACAGACAGGTGACATGAATAACATTGATTATCTCATTACAAGAGCATCTGTCAAGGTGTTGGATATATTAAGAAGCAAGTGACTAGTCTGAAATAGATGTGTTGAAAGCAGGAAAAATGGCTGATCAAAATCCTAAGGCTTGTGAGCTTGTGATGAATTGTAGTACATGTGATCCAGTCACACAGTTACTGTAGCACAATTTCTGAAAAAAAAAATGTAAGTACACACATCACAGCTTGCTAAGTATGGGGCTACACACCGTAGCTGCAGACCAGCCTGAGTGCCCATGCTCAAAATCCCAAGGCTTGTGAGCGAGGAATGAATTGTAGTACATGTGATCCAGTCACACAGTTACTGTAGCACAATTTCTGAAAAAAAAAATGTAAGTACACACATCACAGCTTGCTAAGTATGGGGCTACACACCGTAGCTGCAGACCAGCCTGAGTGCCCATGCTGACCCCTGTCTACAACCAAAAAGCACAAGCAATGGGTTTGTGAGCATCAGAACTGGACAACACAGTAATAGAAGCATGTGGGCTGGACTAAGGTATCATTTTCTCCCTTTTATGTCTTGTGAATGGCCAGATGTGCATGAAACACTTAAATAGGCGACGAGATTGTACCAGGATGCATTGTGGGAAGAAGGCAGGGCAATGGAGGTGATGTTATACATTAGGCAATGTTTTGTTTGGCCCCTGGCACTTATGTGGATGTTAGTTAGGCACATACCTACCTAAATTCACAGACTAAGTACACTCCTGCCTGGCAGCAGAATTCCCTAATAGCAGTGGCCTTTTTTTCAGCAGGATACTGCTTCCTGTCACACACTTCACAGTTTGTTCAGGAATAGGTTGAGGAACACAGCAAAGAGTTTGAGGTGTTGTCTTGACCTCTAAATTCCCTAAATCGCAATCAGAGCAAGCATCTGTGGGATGTGCTGGACAAACAAGTTTGGTCCATGGAGGCACCACCTCATATATTACAGGATTTACAGGATCTGCTGCTAACGTGTTAGTGCCAGATACCACAGCATACCTTCAAAGGTCTTGTGGAGTCCATGCCTCTACAGCTCAGAGTTGTGGTGGCACAAAGGAGACCTACAACATTAATTATATATTCACACATGCCTTACTTAAAAGTCTTTAACTTTATTTGAATAGACACTGCCACAAATATTTAAACATGAATTTCACGGTAAACACAGTTTCAGCCTGTGTTAATCACTGAAGCTGAGGGGATGAATAATATTAAGGCGGTTCTGTTTATGTGCAAGCCTTGAGCAATAACTCAGCATTGTTTACTAAAATCTTTGTGCATATGGATTTATTCAACTGACACACAACTCAGACATCTTTGTAAACTCTATATTTTTACTAAAGAGATAACTCATTCGGTTCAGCCTCTTTACAGTTCAGACTCATTCAACTAAAACCGGAAGAGGTCTGACTGACTTTAAATAGCTTCTAGATGTAAAAAAAAAATGTATTCTATTATTTGTCATGTGAACAATGCAATGTTAAAATCTGTATGTATATTGTGATCCTGTCTGGGGATTGTGCTTGAGATAGAAGAGATTCGAACTGCAGTTTGGAGCAAAAGACAGGCTGGTGTTAGACTTCTCACTTAATACCCTGATCAGAGGCTGGCATCTGTGAACTCTGGAGTGAAGAGTTTATAAGACCAACACTCATCATGCATAGAAATGAGCTGCTTGAAACAAATCTTTGAGCAGAGTATAGCTGGTGGGTGGAAACATGCCAGTCCCATTGAAAATACTAATTAGCATTTGCATTGCAGTTACTGCTGATTCATATGTTTAGTGCAGTATTATAGGGCCAATACATTAAAAAAAGATACAGCAAATTAGAAAGCCCAATAACAAACACTGAAAACTCACATGCTTGGCGTTGTTTGGTCACAATAATATTACTATACAAATTGAAAAATATAGAATTTTATTTTTTACTTTTTCAGTTTGTTATGTATACAGATACATACAGAAAGTTTAGGTTATTATTTTCTTTACATTAAAACGTCTATAATTTTACAGGTATGCAATGAGCTTACTTTTTTCCATTTTCACTAAATGGTTTTGATATTACTGTTGCATTTTTCTATCTGTGTTGGTATTGTAAGTTTTTTTTTTTCCTGATTTCCATTTGGTTTTGGTTGCATTTTTAATCTAATAATGTGTTTTTTTTCACTTACAGGCTAATGCAAAAGCTACAGGAGGAAATGAATTTTAGTTGAAGTTGGTGATGAATGGCATTTCCATGAAGAAGCAAGCTCAAGTTTAACGCAGAAACATATGACTCCATAAAAGCATCACTTTCACAGTTGTGCTGTAATAATGTTACGATGATCAGCAGGGTTGGAGGATAAAACACACAGCTGTTGTAATGATGCCTCCTGTAGCTTGCAACTGCATAAGCTGGTAGGAGACATATGAAGATCTCATCAGTTAAATGTTTGGCAGTAGGAGTATGACTTGGGTTCTAAACTTACATTTACAGAACAAATATTAATCCTGAATGTCACACTAAACAAAACTTTAACAATGTTAATTATTTGAGCTAATTAATTATATTGATGCAGTTCTGTTTATCTGCAAGCTAATACTTCAATCACTGTGCCCTTGGCCTTATAACAACTGATGTACCTTTACCTTTACAATTCTGGCATCACTGTAAACTCTAGGGGTTATGTAATATACTAATACATTCTGTAGTCTTGCATGTGAGGAGCTGTTGACATGACAGGGCAAAGGGGAAAAAAGTGAGACATGCAGAAAGAAATTGCAAGCAGATGGTAAATAAAGAGGATTAAATGGACTTAGTATATATGCAAGAGTAGATTAGGTTGTGCAATACACACAACTGTAAAGGGTGTCTTTAATGTGGTAGCATTAGAATTTCAATTAACTTGATTTAGTATACCCAAACTGGTTCCAGCATGACAACGCCCCTGTGCACAAAGTGAGTTCCATGAATATATGGTTTACATAGGTTGGAGTGGAAGATCTTAAGTGGCTTGCTTTTTTGTAGAGCTTTAAACATAACTCTACTGAATACTTTTGGTATAAATTAGAAAGCTGACTGCACCCCAGGCGTCCGCACCCTGCATCAGTACTTGACTACATCGATGCCCATGTATCTGAAAGACCACACATCTCCACAACCTCCATCCAAATTCTGGTCAAACATTTTTCAATAAGGGTGAAAGTTAAAATAACATCAAATAGGGATTAAATGTTGAATGGAATGTTCTAAAAGCACCTATGAATCTTATATCAAGTTGTCCACAGAGTGTATATATTATATTGTATTATGCTTAATAAAAACTTGTCAACTTGATAGAACTTTGTATGAACTGGAGAGGTCTGTGCAAGAGGTGTAGAGTGTAAAGGGTTGCTTGTTTTTTCAACCCATCTCCAACCCACTCATGAAGCAATTCGCCTACAGTCACTAGCACCTGGCTTCATATCATTATCCAGTCCCACTGAGATAGGGGGAATGGAATATGTGCAAGATGGAAAAATGCTGTTGCAAACATAACGTCCTCGCTTCCTGAAGATCTGTTAATTCCCCCCTATAAAAATAGTGTAAATACACACTGATACTCACACACTTGCCAAACCCCTTTGCAACTTTTGCACATTTCTTTATAAGCTGCTGCTGCTAAAAACACTAAAACAATTGCTGCTAACCATTTTGTCATGTTTACATATACAGTATTTATTATTATATGGTAGTATCTTTGCACTTTACTCCAGACTGGAACAGTGTACTGCTCATTGTTGTGCTGTCTTTCACTGTGCCTATTGTTCTTTTTTTGGTCATTATTGCACAAGTGCACTTTATGTAGTTCTGTGTGGGTCTGCATTGCCTGAGTAAGTCCTGTATTGTCTCCTATGGTTCTTTATGTAGCACATTCATCCTGGAGGTACACTATCATTTCTGTGTACCAGCTGTATATGGTAAAAATGACAAAACCACTTGAACTTTCTTAATATGATACATAGCATTATTACGCACTTTTATTCAATTTATTTCTATTTTATCCATTAATCTCTTTCTTTCTTTCTTTCTTTCTTTCTTTCTTTCTTTCTTTTTTTCTTTCTTTCTTTCTTTCTTTGCCTCCCTCTTTCTTTCCTTATTTCTTTCTTTCTTTCTTTCTTTCTTTCTTTCTTTCTTTCTTTCTTTCTTTCTTTCTTTCTTTCTTTCTGATTTATTTATACCAATCGAGTGTAAAAAATAATAGAAACTGGAAATGGAAGCTGTAATATTGACATTGGCTGATAATAGTTGTGTGATCTGACATTCTTATTTATTACTGGCCAAAAAATAGGGAAATATATGGACAGTCTAATACATAAATAAAGTCCATTTAACCTGAAAAAAGGATCATTCTAAAATTCAGCTTATGAAAAATTTATTCTATTAATGTGTACATTAGCTGGTAGGAGGAACAAGAAGATCACATTGCTCATAGTAGCAAGGATTAAATGTTATCTTAAATTAAAGGGCCAAATTATCCTCCGGTGCAGTGCTGTAATCTCATTGAACGCAATGAGATTCTTTTCCCTAATTGGATACAGACTTTTTTGGAGAGCCTACTACTAGACACATTTACACAATGAACCCTGCTATATGCTTATTCCTTGTATCTTACTGCAATAAAATAAATCATCATGCATTTTGGCTATTCTTACTGACCTAACAGGACACGGCTAAGATCTAGAGCCCCGATATCTCTCATATATCCCATAGTTTCTTAAAAACACACAGTAAGAATGTCTCTTGACTTGAGACAATCGATACACAGTCTTAACAGGTAGTTAGAAATGCTATCACCTGTGCAGGATGAGTCAGCTCTGGGATGAAGTCCATAGCACAGCCCATAAAGACCCCTTTTTTTCTTGTTCTGTATTTTGCCTTTAATGCCATTCTGAGCCTGTGCACCCATCATACATTATTAAAATCATGAATTTATTTTTTCAGTGATCCTGTCAATAAATTAATAAATGAGGACACTGGCTTTCAACAGCCACTGATTAAAACAATTCGCATCCACACAGCTTACCACAATGAGCACCCAACCAATACAAAGAAAATCTATAAAGCTATGTAGGACTATAAAATAATAGTGTAACTCACTTATAAGGACCAAGCTCAAGATCATAAATAATTGCATAACCCAAAGCCAATTAATGGCTAGGCCACTTTTTGTGTTCAATGCCAGTCATGCATATGCCTTTTCAAAAGGTCTTGAGTGACATTTTCTTAATGAAATGGTCCAGCCATTTGGAAATGTGATTAAATTGATTATTATGTCACTTCTTAATAATGGTGGTGGTTAGGTACGAAGGTATGATGCTTGTTTCAGCACCTGCTGTTCTGAGTAGTCCAATGTGGCAGCCACCAGAAACAAATACACAGCTTTGTCAAAACAAAGAAATTTTAATTTCTGCATTTGTTGTTAAGAGCATTAAAAGCTTAATATTTTCTTCCAAGGAGTAGACATTATAAAAATACCCTCATGAGATATTTATTCTTATTTTCGTTTAATCAATAAGGCAAGTGAATATAATTCTCACGTAGGCTAAACAAAATAATCATTTTCATTTTCTGTATTCTTAATTGGATTTTATTAGAAAAGGATCTTTGAATAATTAGGAGTGTCAGACCTGAGAAAAAGGAAAAAAATCTATACAGGATAAATTAGATAATATGCTTTATTTTATAAAAGAAAAAGGAAAAAAAGTAAGATAAAATCTAGTTTTTTTTTTTTTTTTTTTTTTTTAAAAAAAAAAAAAAAAAAAAAAAAAAAAAAAATTTTTTTTTTTTTTTTTTTTTTTTTTTTTTTTTTAAACACACAGCTGACACAACAAGAAAATTTGCCTTAAGGGCAATAAAAAAAAAAAAAAGAAAGAAAAACCCCAAAAAAACTTTTTAGCAATGAACCAACCAAACTGAGAGATATTCTAGCTGCTGAGGTGATTAGTCAATATGGTTTAGTCCAGTGTTCTGTATTGTTTAAAGATTTATAATCACACTCTTGATAACACCTAAATGAAGATCCTCTTTTGAGTCTGTTTCCTCTCAAGGTTTCTTCCTTATAACATCTAAAACAGTTTTTCCTTGCCACAGTCGCCATGGCTGCTCATCAGGGATATACACATAAATAATCTGTAAAGCTGCTTCGAGACAATGTCTGTTGTCAAAGTGCTACAGAAATAGATTTGACTTGACTTGCAGGTGAGTGTAATTAGTAATTTGGCCAACTTAAGATAGGTTGAGGTGTAGATGATAGACAGCAGGGAATTTGGGGAAATGCCATTTCTTTGGGGTATAATAAAGTGATCCTCCCTAAATAGGTTTAATTTGAACTATAAAAATGAACTTGGAAAAATCTCCAGGAATCCACTCAAGTACCAAAACAAAGCATTCCAGATTAAACTCCTTTCACTTAACATATGTTTCCTGAGTTTACAGTCAGCAGTGAATGTAATTCTGAATGGTGAGAGTAAATACGTTTTTTAAATAAATAAGTTTTGTAAATTAAAAAGATATTTTCATTCTCATACAGAAGTTTGTATACTGTGTAACACTGGGCTGCTTGGTATTATTCATAGTTTATAGTTCTGCATTTACGGATGTGCATACTATAATACAATTGAGTTCTGATGACTTCTTGGTTTTTATTTTCTCGAGACACTTTCCATTTCAGATCTTACGTGCAAAAGTTGAAAATAAACTACAGTCATACTGAGGTGTTTGGAGCACTTAGAAACTATTAAAGTCACTCAAACAGTATGGTTGCTTTGGTTACTGTATCTCACACAAATTTTCTGCTTATTATAACATCGTAGTTCACTGTAAAAATACTTTATGATGAAATGCTTTAACACTTAACACTTACTGTATAGCATGTTGTCCTTGTTTTCCTTTCTCCAATTCCAATAAGAATTAAAAAAAGAAAAAAGTAGAAAAAAAAGAATGAATAAATAAATAAATAAATACAAAATTATATTTCTAATTTGATACTACTGTATATGAACCTGAGTCATATTTTTGTAATAGAAGATATTGCTGTATTGATATAAAAAGAAATGGTTAAATGTGATATGCCTTTTGCGTTTGGTAGTGAGGTATTATAATACTGCAGGATTTAACATTAAATATCAGGTCTTTAATCAAAAATCTAATATTCACCTCAACAAAAGCATTTTATGGTGTGTGTGTGTGTGTGTTTGTTTGTGTGAAAGAGAGAGTTTAAGACGAAGGAACAATACAAGTTCTGAAGGTTGTCTTTAGTCATTGTGCTATAGTCTTTTGACTGAGTGAGGCTGAGATTATTAAGGGCGTTTGAAGGATTGAATTATCAGTAAAGGGCTTCTGCTTGCTTGCTTTTCCCTCCTGATGATTCATCAGTGCATTACTGCTTTAGGCGACTGAGTTTAGTAAGTAAACAGAGGCTAAAGGTGAAACGCTCTCCAGGCTTTTCTCAGAGACCTTCAATGCTTTCAATTGCATTCCAGTGACACTCATCCAATTCTTAATGAAACTATACTCGCTGCTCTAGCAGTTACTGTTTGCAAGTTACAGTAATAACATACAATTCACATGAACATAACTTCTGGCTTAAAATACAAAAGCTGGTCAGAAGAAATCAAGGAAACTCGTTTCACTGAATGCACAATTAAATGGAAATGTACAAGTGTGAGTTAGCTAGCTAGGATATTAGTTAGTGTGATTTAATTTATAGATTTTTTTATAGATTCTATCTATCTATCTATCTATCTATCTATCTATCTATCTATCTATCTATCTATCTATCTATCTATCTATCCATCCATCCATCCATCCATCCATCTATCCATCAATCCATCCATCCTTCCATCAAAGTATATTATCATTTATATTTGTCTTTCAATTTTTTTGCCATGTTGACATATATTTTGCACACACATGCTAGAGAGAGAGACACACACACACACACACACACACACACACACACACACACACACACACACACACACACACACACACCCATCCATCCATCTATCCATCAATCCATCCATCCTTCCATCAAAGTATATTATCTTTTATATTTGTCTTTCAATTTTTTTGCCATGTTGACATATATTTTGCACACACATGCTAGAGAGACACACACACACACACACACACACACACACACACACACACACACACACACACACACACACCCATGCTGTACATTCTAGAACTAGGGAAGTCAAGGAGAACAGATAAATCTTTTTTTACTTAGTGAAGATGCAGAAAGCAAGTGCATGCTACCCAAATTCTTTAGGTGGTCTCTCGTCTTTCAGAGATCACATAATCAACAGTTCATGGAATCTACTCTATTATGCTTTTCACAGTAAACAGCCCTCCCTCTGTGTGTGTTGTGTGTATGCCTGTGCGTGTTGTGTTTGTTGTGTGTGTCCGTGTCCGTGTGGTTGTGAGTGTGAGTGCAAGAGAGGTGCATAAATATCTTAGATGTGACATGAGCTAAAGTGAGAAAATATTGGCAGTGCAAAGTGACAGAAAAATAACACACACACACACACACACACACACACACACACACACACACACACACACACACACACACACACTTAACAGCATTTAAATCACAATAAAATATAGTGTTCAACTCTACTTTATTGGTTTTTGCTTGATCAGAAGCAAATCATCTCATTATGGGAAGAGCACAGAAAAGATCGTATAAAACATTTGCCAAATGTGTGCGTGTGCGTGTGCGTGTGCGTGTGCGTGTGCCTATTAGGTGACCAGCACAACTCTATGTTTCAGCCTAGATAATAGCATAAGGAGCCTAATAAGCTGCTTCTGTGCTTCATGTCTACACTCTGTGCTGGTTAGCAAAAGAGACTTATCATATAAATCAGAGTAGAGTAGCCCCGTCATAGACACACACATACACATCTCAAACACAGAAGCACACAAACACCCAGTCAAAAACACCAGTCCAAAAAAAACACAGAAACTCATGTCATTCATGCAACATAATACATCTAATCTGTAAAAAACACATACAATTATCTATCATCTTTCCCACACTTATTTCCTTTGCTCACATTCTTCTCAGCTCAACACAGCTATACTTTATATCCTTTCCAATTCCTGACTTCTTCAGTATTTCCTGTTCAAACCTAATAAAGACCCTTTTCTGCACAATAAATTGGCTAAATTGTGTCTCTGTCTTTATTAAATATGCCAATCAATTCCTTCTTTTTAAATACTCTAATTCTATGTCCACATGCATACAGTTGCCAAAATACTAACAAGTCTGTCAAAATCCCAGAGGTGTTCCCAGAGCAGCTTTAATGCAATAGAGTGTCATACTATACCTCATGAGATGCTTCCAGAAAAGCATTTCTTCTCCTGCATAATGTCCAACTCCAGTTTCCATGCCTTTCGAACCATTTCCCTTGTGCTGCTCTACTCCCCAAATGAAAATCTCTCCGTACCGTACCGTGCCTTGTGCGTGGATGTGTGTGAGCACCAGGGAGAATCCTCACTGACTCCACTGCAGCAGCTTAGCTCTCGGATTGGCCGGCTCAGAGCTTACTGAGTGCCTGTCATGCCTGCACCAACCCTCTCTCTCTCTCTCCCTCTCTCTCTCCCTCTCTCTCTCTCTCTCTCTCTCTCTCTCTCTCTCTCTCTCTCTTTCTCTCTCTCTCTCTCTCTCTCCTATTTCTCTTTTGTCAACACTTTTGCCAATTCTCACATATTTTCTGATTCTCATTTGTTTTAATGCAGTGTCTAATTCTAAGTGCTGTTTGTCATCTTTCATCCATAGCTATGTCTTCTTTTTTCATTCCTTACACTTCCTCGCTTTGGTTTTCTTCCCTGTCTCTCTTTTTCTTTCTCTGTTCTTTAATGTTTTCCCAGCCTCTCGCTCATGCCTAGCCCTGTCTTTTCACCCCTTGTGACTTTTCTCAGGTAGACTCAAGGCTAGCAACAACACGGCTTACTCTGTGCCTTCCCTCTCATCTGCTAAAGAAAAAATTGAAAGAATAATAAAGCAAAACCAAATATAAGGGAACGAGACAAGGATGCCATGGGAGTCACATAGAAGTACAGGAAAGAAATATTTAATCTTTTAAGAAAAAAAGAAAAAGGTGCTGGTCAAGGGTTTGTCTGGAACGTTTATTTATCAGTTAGATGGGCAGAAATTGAAACACTTTTGTTGGTGGTGTTTGATGGAAGGGTGAAGGGAAATTGGATGGAAGTAGCTATAACGATCACGTGAACTGCAATTTGAAGGGACTCAAGAGAATGGATTGGAGATTTAGAGAAAAACAAGGGCCAGTAGTTGGGTATAGTAGGAGAAACAGTTACTAATTGCTTTGCACTGGACTTCATCAAATTAACCCTCAAACCTACCACAAACAGCCAGCCAGGCTGTGGGCATTTGTCACACACTTGAATGCTACTTTTTGGGTTACACGATAAAGATACATTTATCATTTGCTTTGCAAATGGCATGGGCATCTAGCAGGTACTATTACTACCTTCCAGCTCTAGGGTCTTCAATTTGATTCTGAGCTTGGGGAGGTGTTTCTGTGCATTTTGTTTCGCTGTGATAACATTACATTTATACAATTTTCTCAGGGAATTTCTGGTTTCCTTTCACCTTACAAAAAACATTTCAGCATGTAAACTGGCTAGGTTAAATTGTCCCTGGGTGCGAATGAGTCTCTGTGTGCAGTACCCTCTGGCAGGCTGAAAACCATCCAAGGTGTATTCATCCAGGTCCTGCCTCACACCTAGTGTTGTTGGGATAAGCTCCAGATCCACCATGACTCTGACCAGGATAAAGAGGTTACTGAACAAGAATAAATGAAAATGAATGCAAATAAATGAATTTGCTTTGCTGTGTCTAGTGTCTTCAGAGAAAGTGTCTGTTCCACCAAAAAATGATGCGTAGGTGCTCCTAAAACCGTGATTTGCTCATTCACGTCAAGGCAAATTGTGGCAGGTGGGGGCAGGGAATGTGGGAAGAATTAACAAATAAGCATAGCAGGTCTGCTTCTATTTTGTGAATGGTTATATGTTGTTTCTTTTTCTCTTTCAGTGAGTGGGCTGAAATATGCCTGTGCATGTCATGCAGAGACCTGAACCATGCTGGTGGAAAGTGTTGTACTTGTTACTGTATGTCTGTTATGTTTTATTTTGCTCTGTTTTCTGTCAGGATCTTCAGTGGCTTGTGTAGACGTAGTCCCAACAGCATCAGGTGCTCTGGAATCTGCAGCAGCAGACACAAGAAAACCTGATTAAAATGGTGGACAGACAAAGCTGCAAAATAAGAGTCTGCTCACTTTTTCCAACCTCCTCTCCTATTAACCCTGTCTGGTCTATCTGTCTGTCTGTCTGACCAGCCTGATACCACAGGATGAAGTCGAAGTGTGGAAAGGTTTGATGGTACTGTACCACCTTAGCAATGGATTGCTGAAAGTAAAATGAGGCTTGTACTTTTAGATTCTTCTAAAATGGAAGCCCAGCTGGTGGTCAGTAGTTCACCACTGAAATACCAGCTGGATTACACAACAACGCAGCTCAGACTGTCACTGGACTAACATTGTCAACACTTCTTATGCACAGTGTTGAAGGAGGGGGATCAGCAAGTACTGGCTGCAACTGAACCTGGAGAAGGTCATTGAGTGGGTGGCACTGAAACAGTTAATCCATCAGTTGCTGTCCGGGACATCAGATTGGGTCTATTTCCACCAATGTGACTAGCTGGCCAAGGCTGTCTAACTGGTGGAGGATCTTATATTTATTTGCACAGACTCAGAAAGAGCATTCCCTCATGCAGGCTTGTTCTGCAGGACTCTGTCTACCTTATCCATGCAATTAGTTTTTTCGTCAGCCTAAATATGTAGAGACTGCATAGGTTAAACACACAATTCTTTGATGTAGAACTATTTTTCTGCAAAGCAGCTGTTCACTGTATAAACATCTATAGATAGGACTTTAATACAGGTAGGCAGTAATTTGAATGTTCTGAGGCTCACTTTTTTGTCTTGTTGAGCACTGCTTTCTATTTTACTACTCTTTGTTTGTACATACACTATTGTTTGTTTGGCTCATGTCTTTGTCACCGTTTTGTGATTAGCTGATTATTCTATAGTGTTTTCCTGTTCTATGTTTTACTTCGTTTGTTTTTTTCAATCTTGTTTTTGTTATTTGTGTTGCAATATCCTGCAGAGCAAATCATGTGCATTATTTTAATGTTTAATTCTCATTTTCTGACCTGTATTACCATTTATTATTAAACACCTGGCAATATGGATTCATCTTTATTTCCATGTCATCAGCACTGCAAAGTCATCCTATCAATTTTCCCACGCTTAGGTGTATATCACCTACTGTCATATACACATGTTTCCTACAGGTGCATTGACCTCTGCTATAAATCATTAATATGATTCATGGATTCATGGACTCCTCCTCGTTCTCCTGCCATTGCAGGTTTATTGTAGTAGCATCAAAGATTATAGAGATCTAAAACATCGATTTAATGTTGTCAGTGTTAAGATAAGATAAAAGTCAGACATGCCACTGAAACAAACTAGTTAACTTGTCAAGCAATTGTGTAACAATAGCTTTGTTTAGACTAAGCCTAACAATGAATTAATAATTAGATTGCTTGTTCAGTTGGAATACATTCTGATGAAATGCGCATTAAGTTCAGGATTCAGCTTAATCTGTTTTCTATACTTTGGATATATAGCATACTCTTAAGTGTAGACTTTTGGCATTTACTGATAGAATTGCACTGGTGGTATCCATGCATTATATGAGTTAAGTGCAAAATTGGGGGAGCGAGAGAGAGAGAGAGAGAGAGAGAGAGAGAGAGAGAGAATGAGACCTCTAAAAGGTAAACTGCAGTGAAGGTTTACAGGCTCTGATTGATGCTTCTCTATTGATCTGAAATGCTCTTTCTCCTTCCTTCAGTGCTTCCATATGACCAACACTCTCAAAGTCCGATATTACACAATCTAACGACAATCAGTCATGAATCAAGTGAAAAGAGCAGCCATAAAATGTGCCAGAGACCACTAAAATGCTTTTCCCAAAGACTAAAACATCAGCAAACCTATAGGCAGTGAAGCTGCATGGACATGTTAACATTGCATAGTGCTGATGCTGAAAAATTTTTAGATTTTCACTGCATTAAAGACTTTGTTCCAAATTATCAGTTAGTAAGTGATCATTTACAGCCATTTGTTTTGCATTTAAGTGTCAGTGATGTGAGAATTTACAGGGTGCATGCTTTAATGCACACAAGATTATTTATACTGCTAACACCCAACTTGCTGATGATATGGCATGATAGTACAAAGAACACATTAGATAATTTCATGCACAATACACAGCAGTGGCATTTCATAACACTTTTTACAAAGTTTACAAGACTTCAAATAACTTAAAGTATTATTGCAACACGAATGTACTGTACTGTCCACCCCTTTCTACATATTAAATGTTTTTATATTTCAATATTTTTATTGCAGTGTTGATGTCAAAGGTGGATGTTGATAAGGCATGTGCAATGGTGTCTAGAAAGACACCAATGTTCTGATCAAAAACAAAGCCGAGCAAAACTTTTCTTTTTCACTTATCAATCTTCACCAGGTTTCAGCACCACAATCCAATATAAATATACTGCAAACAGCAACCAAAAGTTATGCAATGGCAGAGAAATGACTAAGTCAGTTAGTAATATTTAACATGGCACATCTAATGACACTTACAGACTTATTAGCATGGAAGTTAAAGCTATGGTGTTTACAGTGTGTTTAGATGATGAACCTAGGAGAAAAGATTCATCGAGGAGATGAAGCAGGAACAAATTTCAACTGGCTCCTCTATCGACAGGGTGCTGAATTGCATTGAGGGTAATGTATTAAAAAAAACATAATGAAAGAAGTTAAAACAAACAAACAAACAAAAAAAACTCAACACAGTTTTATTACTAAACAAATCTTGAAAACCATTGAGGTTCACATCTTCATTAAAAATACCAATATGTCCGGGTGGATTATTCCTTTAAGGTTATCTGGATTTGCATTTGACGTCACATAAAATTGCACAGATGCATTAGAATTTCAATGGATTTCCATTGTAATGTGGGTCCAATTGTTGTCAAATTATTATTTTAGTTGTGTGGTGTTTTGTTTTCTTTGCTGTAGTATGTGTGTGTGTGTGTGTGTGTGTGTGTGTGTGTCCATGTGTAATGCCCTAATATGCTCCTAACTATGTTCTGCTGACCAGTACACAGTGTGACCATGGCTGAGAGGAGGGCCACAGTAGCTTATTAGGCTTAATCGTCTTCTCTTTATGCTTTTACTTCGGTTAAAACACTCGTTTGTGCTGGTGCACTTCACACACTTTGTGTTTCATTCTTGTTACTATGCTAGAATACAGCGGGAAGGTCGAGTTTTGATCACACAGATACAGTGAGAGAGGACAGTAGTGGCCACAGATGAATGCTAATAACGTTTTGGTGATTACACTGCTATCGGGTGCACTCTATGTGTGTGTGTGTGTGTGTGTGTGTGTGTGTGTGTGTGTGTGTGTGTGAGAGAGAGAGAGAGAGAGAGAGAGAGAGAGAGAGAGAAAGAGAGAGAGAGAGAGAGAGAGAGAGCATGTGAGAGTGTGTGTGTTTGAAGAGAGAGAGAGAGAGAGAAAGAGAGAGAGAGAGAGAGAGAGAGAGAAAGAGAGAGAGAGACTTTTTTTATATGCAATTTATTATTTTTTAGATTACCTCATGACACTCTTAAACACAGACACACACTGAGGCATTCATACATTTACTCAGCCAAACACACAACACACACAGAGGGAATAGTGCTGTTTACCATTAAGAAGTATGAACAGATAGCTCTGATTAGGGTCCAAGAAACTGTAAGCCATGAAATCAGCCTCTCTCTAGTTGCTCGACTGTTGATATATGGAGCCAAATAACCTCCCGAAAACACTGCTAAGGGTCTTCCAAGATTGAATTTGTCTATACATATCCACAGGGAAACAATTTCCCGCTAATTGTGCTGCTAGAAAAAAAAAAAAAAGCTCTCAATGACAGTCGCAGACTCTTCTGGTGCATTTTTGGAGAATAAACACATAGCCATAACCATCCCCCTCAATTATTAATATAATCATTATGAGGAACACTGGAAGGCAATATACTCGATATTTCTTGCATGCATATTCACACCAGCTGTCTTACTGGTGACAAACCTCACCCAACAGGAAGGCCATTCAGGCCATTAATTACCCAGACAGTTTTAAAATATTCAGTTTATCCTTTTTGTCTGTCTTTTTATTTTATTTTATTTTTTTATATATATGGAGCAGTATTATGTATGATTATGTCACACTGTCAGTCCACTATTTTCTTGAAAGAGAAAATCAAAGTGGATCTTTCTGAGAAAAAAAAAATGCATTATCAAATTATTCAGGCAATTCTCATTTCCGTCATATATCAGGGATATGCCCTAAAGCAGTGATAATGCCATAGGCTGTGGACACACTGATATTTTATTATAGTTTAATTAATCATAGAATAAAGCTTTAGACTTTAAAATCATTAAAACTGAAATACTCCTTTTCATAACAAGCAAATTAAATTCAAGTAAATGTGGACTGGTATGATATTACAGGCCATAATGAATCACTAAAGATCACATATACCCTGGGGACCTATTTTTATAAGTACATTACTTAAAAATAAAATAACCTTAACCTCTTAGAAACTCAGATGTAGGAATGAATGAATACATATAAGTTTCTCTGGATAATTATGTCTGCCAAATGAAATAAATGTAATTGTACACATATTTATTATGTATAATAAAACACATACATAGTGTACCAAAGTTACAAAAAAATCTGAATTGCAAAAATCTTTATAAAAAGGAAAATTACAGAAATTTTTAATTTACAAAAAAAAAAGTGCAAAGTCCTCTGTGCAATATGTAATGAAATCATAACAATCATACAATAGAGAACTATTAGAATCGATTAGAATTAGAATTAGCAAATTACTAAAAGTAATAATACAGAAATAAAAAAAATAATTATTGTTAACTAAGTAAAATGTAATGGTGATTATTTTTGATAGGAGACATTTATATAACATTCAACAATTGTGGAAGGAGTGTTGGTTGCAAGGAAGGAATGTGCTTTTTTGGCTTCTGGGTAAAAATACATGCTTTGTTTTTGTTGTTTTTTTTTCTTTGAAGACTGGTGAAGAAATCACAACTGTTGCAGTTTATCACGGCTATAAGTTAGGTCAGAAGAGGAGCTAAGCTGTCTGTGGGATGTTTCTTAACCTTAAATCTAACTGTAAACTGCAAAAACTTTTAATGTGTCATTCTATAATAAGAAAGAGCTTGCACACTACAGATCATACTATTGCATGGAACTGTTTTGTCTTATTGTATTAAAGCCTCTTCTTTGACACCCCTCAACAATCTTAGATTGTGCATGTGTGTTAATTCTTACTGATCCTTAATGACCTACCCCTAAGCAATAAATCAATAAAATGGTCTTTGCTCTGTTTTTATTTTATTCCCTTTAATTGTGCAAGGATACTGAGGAAATCCATAGAAAAACTAATTAATACATTGCAAAATCATTTTGATAAAAAACAAAAAAACACTAAAATAATATAGAAATGTATTACTGTATATGTACAGTATCACGTTGCTTTTTGAATACTTATTTTTTTAAAACAACAAACAAAAAACACATTCCTATACTTTGTAAATGAATCCATATTGCTGGTATGCATGGATCCTCGGATGACCTTGAATTTCTCCATAACATATTATAATAAGTTAGGGTTGACTGCTTCAATTTCCAGTCTACCTTAAGGCAGTGGTATAAAGCTCCTCAGGGAAGCCCATTCTTTCTTTTTAGAGTTGCTTCACTGACCTTGATCCCCATCTCTACTAGCTACACAGGAATAACAATTATAACTGCAGGCAAAATAGTCTTCACTTATTACTGCATTTTAATCAACCTTTTTACCTTCACACAATCAATGACTCTTTATCATCTACTTCTTTTTTGAATCATTCATAAAAATAGAGCAGAATGACTTCGAGAAGATAGCTCAAAATCATTTCCTGGGGCTTTTGGACTCGCCTCATTTAATTAGAAAACTTCTCCTATTTAGGTGGAAAAAGTATATGAACAATTGCAAGCTTGTGGCTTTTGATCCTAGTATATGTATTGTTTATGTACTTGTATGTGTTGTTTAGCCTATTTCACATGTGTGTAGATGAAGCTACAAAATTACTTTATTTCCTAATAAACAGGATCTAGGTTAGTTTCGGTATGGAGCTTTACTGCTTGTTCTTCCATTGTCCAAAATACATGCTGGCAGGTGTACTGATGATTATAACCTGAATATGTTCACATAGTGTAATGTTATAGAGTGGTGTATCATCAGGTGGTCACAATGAAGGGGAGTTAATTTAGGGGTTTAACAGGAACCATGAAATCTTCTGCTTTTTTTAAGTCACTGTATTGATTTTTCTTTCCACTTCAGTGGATTGGGTTATTGATTGATTGATGGATTGATGGATTGATTGATTGATTGCAGATTCATGATGTATAAAGTTCATTAATTTAATTCTATGTCCAAGTTCTAATACTACACTTTTGGCAAAAATAGACTTAAATATTAAAAAGTAACTAATATAATGTATAAATAATAATCATAAATACTCTGATCATATAAATGAATGATCATACTCTCCATTCTTTTTTTTATAGAATATTTGCTCAATGTACTTAACAGCCAAATATACTTTCATATAAAGAAAAAGTTCTGAGATATGTTTTAAAACCTATTTTAATTACAGTTGTAATACTACAAGTGTATTAATGATTGATATACTTGCTGTAAAACCATAGTTAGGAAAGCTGCAAGAATATATTTGATATACAAATATAAATAAAACTGTAAGAATCTCATACTTAAATGCACTATTTGTTAAGTGTTTTTGTTAAGACAGGTCATGACTGATATTTATAAGCAGATTGTTTTTTGTCCAGAAGATTGCAAGACATGAAATAGTCTGTTCTTTTATTTGTGCCACAGCAATTATTACATACAGTATTTTTCAAAACTAGCATCAATGCTTTTTGTGCTGACTTTGTATTAGTGCACAGACTATGTGGACAGCAGTGTAACCTACTTTTTTGAACTTGCATATATTTATATGCTGTGAAGTTATACTCTGTGAATTTCAGTGGCAGGCTGTGCATTTCTCACTTAGGCTTTCAGTGGTGTCCTACCTGAATCAATTCACTTTTTAATACCATCATTAATGCTTAATTAATCTCACTGACCAGTGTTCTGTATTGTTTAAAGATTTATGATCACACTGTTGATATCACCTACATGAGGATGGGTTTTCCGTTTGAGTCTGGTTCATGGTTCTGGTCAATGTTTCTTCCTCATAACATCTAATGGAGTTTTCCTCCATGGCTGCTCATCAGGGATAAATACACATAAATAATTGTTCACCTTAACTGTTAAATTGTGTAAAGCTGCTTTAAGACAAAGTCTGTTGTGTAAAGTGCAATAGAAATAAACTGGACTTGACTTGACTTGACATTAAGATGCCACTCTAATAGAAACCATCAATATTATACAGAACCTCAGTATAACAAAGCGCTGCATCACAGACAGGTATCTCATGCAGCGAGAATGAATGCCATTACTAAAGCATGAAACCCAATTAACACAATTCAATAAGTCTCCTTTCATTGCAGTCACAGCTACACATACATCATCTCAAGCAGAAGCATTAATATTAATCTCATAAAATGACCCAGGGTTTTCGTGCATTTTTGGGCATTTTTTCTGTGCATTACACTTTTCCTCGGGAGTTAATATTAAGGAAAATTATGTGTTTTTGTTCAAACTGAACAGAAAAGAAAACACAATAGTATAAATGGTTTATGAAAAAGCTTAACAATTGCTTTGAAGTGTTTGGCTGATTTTTTTTATTATTATTTTCCACTTCTCATTTAGCCACTGTAAAACGCAAAAAAAATAAAAAATGAAACAGCTATTAAGTCTACACAAATATGTTTAAGCTTGTGCAGTTTGCTACAGATGTGGTTTGCAAGCTTTGACTTGTGTGCTCTATGATCATTGAATCAAAGGACTGGATGCCTGCCAAATGGCCTTGTTGCCATCAACTCAAAATCTGATTGGTTAAAGCAACATGTACTTTAAGCTATAAGGGCGTGCACCGTTGATTTCGAAGGCCTCATGACAGATTGACCCTGTCAACACGTAATGTAATGGATAAATGCAATTGGATAGAAACTGCGACCTAATCTTACACTTCAGGATGCGGCACAAGCAAGAGAAATTTGGAATAATAAAATACATATTGATGATACAAATAATAAAACGCACATCAGTGAATGTTTTGATATAAAATGAAACTTTACCAGTGGCAGGCCGTCAAGGCCAGCGAGACCTTCTCTGCTGGCCTTGACGGCCTGCCACTGGTAAAGTTTCATTTAAAATCAAAATATTTGCTGTATTGATCACGTCAGATGATGACACTTTAACCTATAGACAGCACTTAGTCTTAATTCCAGGTAGATGCCTTTGTATGCTCTAGTTGTTTGTTATACGGGGAGGCTAATGACTACTTGCATTGCCCTTTAGATGAACAAAAAGAAATCAATATATCTTGTGTGGAGTGGTATTCATGCTGCAAACCTGATATGTAATACAGAAAGATAAAGTCTAGCCTGAATTCTGCAAGCAGCACTTCTGCACAAATGTAATGGTATAATAAGTAACGATGCTGATATGACACTACTCCACAGGCACCCCGTACTCTGTAATGGAGTTTTCTGCTCCTATATATTGCATAGGAAGTCTGTTAAAGTCTAGTGAAGACCAGAGACCAACTGTGTGTAGTGATTCAATGGCCTCACTGAATGTTGTTTGAATGTGAATTTAGACATATAATCAGAAAAATGCATCTTCTTGAGCAAACTGGGAGGCCAGTAAGATTATTATTACTACTAATCAAAAAGAGAAAAGTACACTTTTAAATCAAGAAAAAGGGGTTTCTGAGGAGTTTTAAATATGTATGAATTTATTAATATTTAAAACATCCCCAGTGCTCTGCTTTTCATTGTATTTATTGGTATATTTGTCTCATTGGCTTGCCCGAAGATGCACTACATGCATGGCCATGTGCCCTTGAGGGACACAGTTTTAGGGGGCGACACTATAGTCTTGTCTACAAGTTGCAATTTAAAACTCAGTTTAGCAGAAAAAAAAAAATATCACACACATAAATAGGGCTCCCCTGCCATGCATTGGATTCCAAATATTGACTGACCTTTCACTTTCTCTGCATTTTAGTAATACAATACAGAAACCCACAAATGGGCAGTAAAAGTAAATATCCAAAAAGCGTTCTTTCTTTCTTTCTTTCTTTCTTTCTTTCTTTCTTTCTTTCTTTTCTTTCTTTCTTTCTTTCTCTACACATTTGCATGTCTAGGGGATAAAGTAAAGCAGGAACTTTCTAAAATAATGTCTTTAAATGGTTCACAAACACTGTCGACTGCGACTGTGAGCTGTGACAGTCTTTCAACAAAATTTACTGATGGACTATGCATAAAGGTTTATGTAAGTAAAATATTTGGACTTAAGTCCTTTCATGCTACAAGGCACGTGGTTACGATATTTTCAAACCTGTTTTAACTTTCTTTTTCCTATTTGGAAGAACTTTACAAGGTAACACATATGCCTTCTCCTAACACTTATGCAGTGTCTTGTATCTGCACCATTCAACCTTTCCACATTTTGTACTGTTACAACCTGAAATTGATTTAATTTGTATCATGTCATGAATCTTTAGTCACAGAAGCAAGAAAGTAGCCTTGGGAAAGTTTCAATATAATACTAGCACCATGCATTATGGTTTTTGTTCCCAGGGTAATAAGAAGTGTCGAGTTTTTAACAAATGTAGCACTTTTGCCAAGAAGAAAAATGATTTTGGTCTAATCAGACTAAAGGACCTTTCCCCATATGTTTGCATAGTCTTGACCTGTCTAATGCTGAACTCTAAATGGACATTCATATGGTTTACTAGTCTTCTATAATGCCTACCTTTGCAAAGAGTTCAGGCTATGGTGGTCCTGATAACAGCTTCTCCTGAGTTACCCTCAGCCTCTTTGTTGTTTTTGTGACTAATCACCTCCATACTTTTTCCTTCTGTCTAACTCTAGGTACCATTACTGTTGTGTTGGTTTTTTTTATTAATGTACTTAATGGTGCTCTATATGATTTTTAGTGTTTTTCTTTTTCTTTTTTCTTTTTTGTGAGTTGGGAATATTTTTATTTTGATGCTAAACTCTGTAACAAAATCTGTGAACAGTGCATTTTTAAATCATACTTTATTTAGAGAGATTGCATTTAATTGTGATATTTGAAGGCAGTTAGATGCACCAGAAGTAAATAAAGGATTCAACAGAGGAGCAGAAGAAAATACATATGTAATAACACTTAGTTATTTGAAGAAATAATTTGTGTAGATTCATGAAGTGTAAAGTTCATAAAATGTCCAATTTGTAACACTATGAAATGCAAAAAAAAATTCCAAGCAGGTGAATACTTATGCAAGTCAGCGCAAGTACAAGTTTTAATGAGTGGGTGCATTGATTGCATGTAAGAGGTAGTAGTAGGAAATAATGTTGATTTGATGATAACTATGAGTAACTCACATTCTCACTGAATATGCTTTACCCATTATTATGGACTATACATTTTTACAGAATTGTATTGAAATATGTGCTTCTCTAATATGCTTTGCATAGGTTATAAAATAAGAAAAAAATTCTCTATTAGGTTCCAAATAAATCTTAATTACCAGACAACTAGCTAAGAGTTGACGATGTGATATGAAATAATAATAATCATAGGCTGTTTACTCTATTTTTCTGCTGTAGTCTGTTGGGTGCTATTTGCAGCATGAACAGGTCACCTCCAGTTATACCTGTGAGACGAAGAAGCTAATGGCAGCGGATGTGGTCCCCTGCCATGACATTGAGTATCTGTAGATATCAGACTGAGCCGCCACAGAGCATTACGTCCAACACCGAGCTGAATGAGTGATGTGAAGTATGGACTGGAAAGAATACACTCTCACAAAGAAATTTGATAGACAGTGACTCTACATGCTGAGAGGTCACAATGGTCTGTTCATAAAAGCAGGATCTGAAGAAGCAATAGAGAGCGTATGCTCAAAAACAACATCTGACATCAGTACAATCATGTAGATATGCATTGATTGTGATACAGCATGTATGTATGTATGTAAGTATGTATGTATGTATGTATGTATGTATGTATGTATGTATGTATGTAGGTATGTATGTACGAATACAAGGTAGTATGATGTTTTTACCACCCAAAAGTTGATTAGTTTCAAAAGCATCTAGCAGTTTTTTATTCTATTTATATAACAGCAATTTGGGTCTATCAATGTTTTATTTATGAAAGAACGTTAAATTGTACATTTTATCCATTCATAATTCGGTTTCAAGCTGTGGAACAAAACAGGTTAGTTCCTGTTCATTTTACTCTTTGTTTTCAGCTATAAATAGCTGGAATCTCATCAGCGTCTATGGTCTCTCTCTCTCTCTCTTTCTCTCTCTCTCTCTCTCTCTCTCTCTCTCTCTCTCTCTCTCTCTCTCTCTCTCTCTTTTGAAGGTAATGAGATAAGAAAGGTAACTTGTCAAGATGCGGAGGATATCTTGCCGTATATTTCCTAATCGCATGCATGGTATGTTAAGTCTAAATTGGGTACACAAAAAAACAAATGTTAAAACAGCTGGTTGGTATTTTGCCACATCTTTTGCAGGTCAATTGCCTTTCTTTGTAGCACTCAGGCTTTAAAAACAAGAGCTACAAAATTACATTCAGACAAAATGTATTAATCCGTTGCATGTGGAGGAACCTTGTAGCCCTGTCAAGCATTTTATGCATGGGAGGCATTCAATAGGCAGTAGGACACACACATACCAGAAGAAAACAGCAGCAGACTAATGTGAAATCTGTGTGGCATATAAAATGGCAGATAGAAAAAAATAGGTAAAATTTCGATTTTCTATCATTGAAGAGAGCGGAATTGTGGCATGCTGGTCACTTTGTGTTCCAGGGTGCCCTTATTTCTGTGTTAACTTCTGGCTCTCCCTTTTAGTTATGCTGTCATATCTAGTCCTACTGGAATCCCTTCTTCCACTTAGCTTACAATATATACTGTCCTTATCAATTATGTGACAATGAGCAAATGTAAAAAAGTCTTTCTCTCTTTTTCTCTTACTCTCATCCCTGATCCATCATGATACCTACTACCTACTAACCGTGTACTATGACAAAAAATTCTAAACTATGGTCAAAAAGTTGTGTAAAAATTATGTAACCAGGCGATTCATCATAATATTAACATTCATTCATTCATTTTTTCATTCAGCTATTCAATGATGGAGACTGAACATGGTGACTGATAAAGTATAAAAGTGTTTGTGGCAATTGCAGTCCTAAAGCTATCACAGCAACTGCAGTCCTGATGTGTTGTAGCAAAAGTGTTTGTATCAACTTTTTAAGCATCTTCATGATTTTTAAGTGATATGTATAAAGTAATGCATAGTACTCTCTTGTATCTTTAGATTCTCTTTTGAGTCTGCTTAGTTTCAAAGTTTATACCTCATAATGTCTTGCAGGATTAACCACAAGAGACTATTTAATGTGTAATTCATGACCCACAGCACCTCACTGAACCATGTCACATTCTTGTTTTTGCACTTGCCAGATAATTAGTATTAGTATTGAAGCCTCAGTTTGCACTAGACTCTTTTAACATTTTTAGTTCATGCCTCATGTTTCCCATGTTTTCTTGTTTTGGTTATGGCGATATATTTTCTCAAAAATATTTCTAGAAAAGAAGTTTTTTGTTTCTTTGGCATTATTTTTTAATGTTTTGCATCCATAATATATTTATTTACTTGTATCTGCCCATCCTTCTTACTTTTTGTTACTATTGTCACCCGTGGCTTAATCACTAAATACAACACAATGCATTTAAAGAAATCTACAATTCAATTAATTTAGCTAACACTAATCCCTCTGCAGAGTTCTTAATATTCTTATTTTACATTGTAATATTGACCTATAAGCAGAATATGGCAGAGCTAAATACTTAAATGTATCGCTTTCATACAGTTTGCAAAATTCTGTACATTTCGGTGGTGTGTGTAAGTCAGTAAAATAAAAAACGTTTCTTGGCTATGTTAGATAATATATATATATATATATATAATAAAGGATTCACAGCTGAGAGATACATTTCCTCCTGATACTAGAAGCGTATATATTTTCAAACTGCATGTTAAATAATTCAGCTATTGGAATGGCAGCAAACTGATTGCTCAAGAAATCTCACTGTCTTAAATAGTTCTGCTTCCTACAACCATGATTAGATAAACAGGTTAGAAAATGTGAAATTAGAGATTAGATTGATTTGTTGTCAGCATGTAATGTTGATTATGCTGGAATTAAATACCTGCATATGGGTGTCATTCATAATTTCATGCAGCTATGAGAAGGTAGTAGACTTTTTCTCCCATAGGCTTTCCACCCAAACATGCATAAAAAAATGACAGAGAAAGAGTATTTGGTGAAGTTGTGTTTCTTATACAGTAAAGGTGAGACATACTGTAGAGTTGGGACAAACTGCCTATATATCAACATGTTGGATTAATTCAGATCTCAAACAAACACATTCAAAGCCATATGGGTATTTCAAAATATATGTTGTTAAATATGATTTTACCTGACTTAGATTTTCTCCAGCTAAGATAATGACATTTTAAATTTATTTACCCTGCAACCCAATACAGTATACAATACACATTGCTTGAATATTGGATATGTTTTTAAATATATTAAACATCTGCTAGTAAATACATATTTTAATATTTAATATGCACAAACACCCAAAGACACAACACCTTTTTTATTTTCTGTACTCAGATATATTGTATCTGAGAGACTACTCTCTGGCTAGTGTGTGTAAGGAGAGAGAGAGAAAGAGAGAAAAACTTCATGGGCTATTTTATCAGTAAGACAGGGAGGATTAACATGCTACATTTGAATTGTGTCTGTAATCCATATGGCATGCTTGAAAGTAAAAGAGAGAGAGAGAGAGAGAGAGAGAGAGAGAGAGAGAGAGAGAGAGAGAGAGAGAGAGAGAGAGAGAGAAAGATAGAAAGAAAGAAAGAGAAAGAGGGTGCAAGAAATGCATTGCAAAACATTTGAATACAAAGATGTTGTGATCAGACATGTCTCAACATTTAATATGCCCAGAGAAAGGATTCCAGACTCCCCTATTGTGATATATCTTATTTAACAGATGATAACATTTAATTAGTTAATTGTGTATTCTTCACGGTTGAAAGGTTTGCATGCTTGGGTTTCAGCTGTACCTGCTTAAAGTCCATGAAATTCAAAATGCATCTTTATTGTTGTAACTGTCATATTGCATCAGAGATTATATATCAACAAGATTTAATAATTTTTCTGATCTACAAGCACAACTTCAAACATGATTGTTGATCATTTTCTGCTCTCACTTACAAAGTGTTTATCTTTACACAGAGTTTCTTTAAAGCTAGTCCTATCTCTATTTCA
>MU551603.1:5562379-5589141 GCA_024362625.1 Silurus asotus
CACTGTAGCTTTAGCACTATGTCTTATTGTAGCTATATCATCACAGGGTCTTTGCCATGCTGAGACAACTATGGGTCCTTTAAGACTCAGTAGAGAGAAAGTATAACGTTTCAACATACATTTTAGAAAATCATGTGCTTCCAATTTTTAACAACAACTAGACTCAAATGCATAGTACATTAGTAGTAGTTATTTGACACAAATTATCTTCTGTTGTGATCTTGGCTAATAAATACTTTTTGCAATATGTAGATATGATTTAAAGTTTCAGCCAGTGCAATAAATGAATTGTGTAAGTATCACTGGGATAAACTGTATACAGAATCTCTGTAACTCTTACATAGAAAACTTTCTTTCTGCTTCTCCCATTAGGGGTTGCACAGCGGACCAGCCACATATTTGATTTGGGACATGTTTTTAGGCTGGATGCCCTTCCTAATGCAACCATCACCATTTATCCAGGGTTGGGACCGGCACTAAGGCTTGTGCAACCCTAATAGCTGGGGTTGGTTCCATGAGCGGGGATCAAACCCGGGACGCAGCAGTGAGAGGGCCTCATCCTAAACACTAGACCACCAGGGATAACTCTTACAAAGAAAGCCATACTAAATTTGTATATAATAGTGCAGTCCCAATTACTCTAATATCCATTTTCTTCAAAATAGTTGAAATTGTATCATGAGAACCAAAATGCATGTGATTAAAATACAACAAATCATTAACAGTGGGATAGCTTTTTTATAATTGAGCCCATACACAGTGGGGGAGATTAATTTAGCATGGTACTCATCCTCGTTTGGTGGTCCTAGAGGAGATGAACCCATGATCTTCCTCAAATCGAACCATATGGCAGCCACCTGTGGAATGTGCCGGCGAGCTAAAGGTTTAAGACCTGACACATATGGCACTAGCTGGGGCATCTGCTCTAATGAAATTCTGTAAGAGGGAACAATTAGTTTTGGGTCAAATAACCTAGTGCATTACCAGGTTACATTGTAGCACACACATAAGTTAAAAAATACACTTTTTACTACTTATACATACATTTAAATGCGATCTAGTATTTTACTATACCCCAATAGTTTGATGTGTTGCTATTGTCTTTATATTCTATTGATCCTTATAGTTGTGAAATAAATAAAAGAGGATTGTTAATTTCAGTTCAGGTAAAAACATACAAGATGATTTAAAATTATTTGTTTTGTATGTTGTCTTTAATAGACTGGTGGTATACATTATAACAACAGCATATATGACAACCCTGGTCGACCATCTGTCCTGTTCCACCATGTAGTCTTTTACTAAAGGAATAAAAAAATAATAATAACTTAAAAAAATTCACTACTTACATAGTACTTGTACTACTTTACATTAAATGTACTGCACAGTAAATGTACTACTTACATTTGTAAAATCTGACTCTACATATCAGCGGCAGGCCGTGCATTTGGTGCCTGGGCCCCGAGGTGGGAAGTAATGAAGTAGAAATACTTTGCTACTGTACTTAAGTAGATTTTTAAGTAGACTTTACTTCACTATTTTTTTACAGACAACTTTTTACTTTTACTCATTACATTTTTACACATACACAATAAATATAAAAGAGGCGAAATTAAAACCTTCAGTGTAACACATGTTTATTCACGATGTCTTTTCTTTGCTCAGATATAAAAAAATATAAATAAATAAGCTCCACCTAAAAATAATTTTGAATCAGTAAACATTTGTTTCTCATAACGCTGAAACAAACATAAGTTACTGTCTTTTTTGATCGTACAGATAAAAACAACACATCATTCGAATATATATAAATGGTCTACTTTTATTTGTATTCACTCAAAATAACAACAAAACATTGTGCTTTTGTAAAGTAAAAAAAAAAACAGACAGGGTGCGCTTCCTGCCAGAGTGTTTTATGTGCATGTCTGTAGAAAAGAGACACTCTCCACAGACACGAACATCAAACACCCTGAATCTCAGTGAATATTTGCCTCACAGACATAATAAATATATGTAGAGAAAGCTCCTCAGAGGCTGTAAGCTACTCAGAGGCTCCTCCTTGCTTCTCAGAGGCTCCTCCTTGCTTCTCAGAGGCTCCTCCTTGCTCCTCAGAGGCTGCAAGACAGTGGCACCACTCGTAGGCAAGTGGAAGTGGCGAACAAACCATTTCCTAGGTTGAGACAAGCTAGCTAGCTTCAGGGTTAGCCGACCTTTCCTCATGATGTCTAGCTCTTCTGGAAAAGTCCGCCTTAAAAATTGATTTTAAAGCATGTCCAAGACCAAATCAAATTTCTCTTCCTCCGTCAGCCATTGTGGGCTTAAAAAAAAGTCAAATCTAGATGTATTAATGTGTGCACAGCACAACAGACGCTGTGATGTTTTGCTAGTCGACCTTGGCTGTAACAGTTTCCATCTGACAACCAATCAGAGGATGGAAAAATGCTGACGCTATTCTGTGAGGCGAACAGAAATCTGATTGGTTAAGGAAACAGACCCATTTCTAATGTAGTCTAAAGTACATCGACCAACACTACTAATTGCAACCAAGAAAAACACTACGAAATGAAGAGAATAAACTGTTGGGAATAACAACAATGAATACAATTTCATGGAACAAATATTATACTTTAGGCTGTAAATGTAGGTCAGTGCTTCTAATAATGTTTAGGCCAGCAGAGAAGGCCTTGCTGGCCCTGAGGGCCCAACACTGCTACATATACATATTTAATGATGTTTCATTGTGCACTTTTATTTCAGGCTACAGTGTTTGGTCTGTGTCTGTCTCTCAAATTACATACATGTTCTGTATGTCATTGTAGATTGGTGACATGAAATTTTAATAAATGCTGTAGGCATCTACCGGATCACTGTAAATATTGTGTGATCAGCTAAAAGCAGCAATATAGCTATGCAGGAAATGACCCTTTGTACTTGAGCTAGACAAAAAGTGAGTATGTTGTTCCCAGACAACAGCTGCCCAGGTTGCAGAAAATGATAATTTAATTATGTTGATAAGAGCTAAGGAAACGGTTTTGGGAGGCTAAGATAAGGGTACAATTTGTTGCCATAACTTTGACAGTGTTGAGCTGGGTGTGTTTATGTGACCTATTGCAAACATAAAATGAAATTGATTTGATCTTGCCCTAAATAAATTTGCATATGTTCTGATCAAAATTCATAACGTTCAAAAGTTATAGCACAGTGCAGAATGCGAAACTGTATGTCACCCAAAACGTTTGTATTTTTTTATTAAAATGAAAAATTGTTAAAAAATTTAAGTGGAAAAAAAATTTATTCTGCAACAAAACAATATTTTAAAATGTACGAAAAAACATCCAGTAGAATCTGGCAGAGTTATAAGAGATCTGAAAAATAAATAAATAAATAAATAAATAAATAAATAGGCAATCTCAAGTAAAATAGGCAAAGGCTAAACACAATTTGGCAGTGTTAAAACCGAGACATCCGGAAAAAAAATATATATACAAAACCCACTCAAAGGGTTCGTGAAAGTGGACATAGAAATGATTAGAGAATATTAATAATATTTAGAAAAGAACTATACTATCCCATTAGTAACACAAATAAATAATCTGCAACTAAAATGTAGTATTAACCTATGAGTAACATTGAGTAAAAGTATTATTACAATTTACAGATCACATAACACATGTTTTATGTGTAAAATGTATCAATACTCTTGGTAGGAAAAATATAAATGAAATTTCTGTGGATACAAAGAAAACAAAACCTTTCACACAGGTAATCTATCACTTCCACTGCACTTCCCAAAAATACTTTAGAAAATGAGACATGTCATAGGTGAAAAAAGATCCAGGTCATATGTATAAAATAGATTTATCACTCAAACAGTTGTTCTGTAATAACTCGTGCCTCAGTGATATAAGGTATATTTTTTACTCCCTGTTTTTTTCACACTCACTACCACACCCAAAACCACAACATAATGTGAATACAACAAAACAATATTTTATCTCAAATATCATATTATCTCAATCTTGCAATACGATAATAGTCAGGAATGAAATGACACAAAAAAGTTGTAAAATGATATAACTCAGCATAGATGTCCCAGGCATACATTAAGCCATGTTTCGATGTAGAAACCATGCTGATTGTATCTCCAACAAGAAATAGTTTATGAAATAGATATAGTTTCCAAATGGCAAGTCAGTAAAATCATCTGTCTTTTAAAGCAATAGCACCATAAAGCATTAAAAAGCAATGGATTTTAACCCAATGATAGCACTTTCAACTTGAGCAAGTGACACGATGACAGAGTATGAATCCTGACATATAAACATCCAGTACACCATACATTTTATCCAACCTTCTCAGTCGAACATGCTTGAAGTGGAACGATTAAGGACTAACAAACTCATCTGAACACAAATACTCAGTGTCACTTACTCTGAGGAGAAATATAACTGGGGACACAATTTTCTATCAATATAGATTAAAAAGGAATTAAAAGCAATTTTTGGTGTTAAACATGGTTTAGGAATATTGACAATGATATATTGTAACTATATATATATGTGTGTGTGTGTGTGTGTGTGTGTGAATTTAGAAAAAAAATCCCCTCAAGTTAGGAAGGAAATTCAGTAAAAAGTCCATGTCCGTAAGGCACAGGAAGAAACCCAGGAAGATTCAAAAGCATGCTCAGCATCTAGCAGAATCTGGCATCAAAAATCTGGCATCAAAGTC
Organism: Silurus asotus; assembly: GCA_024362625.1. NCBI lineage: Eukaryota > Metazoa > Chordata > Actinopteri > Siluriformes > Siluridae > Silurus > Silurus asotus. The sequence continues at coordinate 5,567,108 of MU551603.1, forward strand.
AAAGCTTCAGCTCTGGGAAGTTTGAAGAAACTGGCAGGTTGAAGGATGCAGACAGAAATAGTCTTGTAGGATATGTTACCACTAAGAAGTCAAAGCAGAAGAAACTGTATTACAGTTGTAACATAGACAGCTGAAAATCTAAATCAGTACATACAGTCATAGTCAAAATTCAGTCAATAATGGAGATCAAGCATAGAGAGCAGTAAAGGATATTCAAAACTGCAGAAGAGAAGATGAATGAATAAACAAATAAATTAGGTAACATATTCATGTACAATCCTATTAAAATACACGGTTAGTCAAGTCAAGAATCTTTTATTGTCATTTTAACCATATATAACCGACGCAGTACACAGCGAAATTAAACAACGTTCATCTAGAACCCTGGTGCTAAATTTAACAACATTAAACTACATAACAGAAAACACAGAGCTAAGGAATAGTTAGTGTCCTCACCACATAAAGTGCATCGTGTGCAACCTGGTGCAAACAGTGCAAAACAGACAGAGCAAAGACAACACAAGACAGTGTAAGACAACACAAAACAGTGTAGGACGAAAAACTGTATGTGAATTGTTACAACCCAGTCTAAGTTTCAGTCACACAGCATGAGCAAAAGCAAAGGACTGTGTATGTAAGATGCATAATTAAAGTATATGTCATCCTAAGAGTTACAGTAATGAGGTAGAGGTAGCTTCTGTAGAAAGAGACAGATAAAGCATACGATGTGATATGTTTGTATAAATTGAAATAAATACAATATGTTTTTACACAAAAATAAAAAAAACATTAAAGACAAGTATTCCCTTAATCCCCCTTGCCAAAAATATAAAGTTTCATTTTACTGATGTCAACCTTCACGTGAGAGCAGCATCACTTGGCTGAGGAAATGGGAAAATCTGCATAGACTGCACACACACCTAGACGAAAACTATACACAAAACATACCCAGGAAATATTATAGATTATAACAGCATATTGACACAGATTTGCAGCATTGCACTATTTCCAAATAAACACGAGAGACCAAAAACATTTTTAGAAGCCCCTGAGTACATATTCATCTTCTTGCTCTGATCATTATTTAATTCACACTGACCACCAATGCTGAAGCCCATCAGTACAAATAATCTCTACAGCTCTATTTATACATGATTAAATTTAAATGATGTCCTGGGGTAATTTTATATTTTGCTACTCTGTGATTTTTTTTCCGTCCCAGTTGGCCATGTACAGTATGTCTCCTCTTTAGAGAAAATTATAGGCCAAACTACCTGTTTTCACTGCTTTTCACTAACGTCAGCAGTCATCTAAGCATCTTAGTCCCATTTGGATACACATGATTTGTCCATGATTTCCTGTGAAAGTGTTGCCTCAGAATGGAACAAAATATGCGTAACAGCTGGAAGTTAGTATTTTATCTAACATGTATCAGCTAACATCCCAAAATATTGAACACTCCCTGAATCACAAAAGGTAAAATAGATGCTTTTTTTTAAAATGGTGAGCCACTAAAACTTATACTTGGTGTAGTGTGAAAACATTCACTATACCATACGCAGAAGATATAAAGTGTGTAAAATAGAATATGATAGAAAAATAAATACTTACTGATTAAAGGAGCTATTATAATAGTATACTCATGCATGCACAAGGTCAAAATTAATTTTGGATGAATAATCACTTCTTGAATCACTGGCTGTTATACTAGTTGATCTAGTTATACACATGATGCAAAAGCATCTGGGAGAAAAAAGAACCTGCTATAACCTGTGGTAATTTTATTGCTATCCAGATGCGAGAGTTTTATCACTGAGTAGACCTGAAAAACCCATTACAGATGTTCCTCCCGTAATCTAATCCAGTTTAAAAATAAAGCCTTAAAACAGCTATCCTTCATTCCTGACATATTATTAATAAACCTATTGGTTTATACAGTATGTGGGCAAGTAAATAGAAAGTCTAAATAAATATTAGTTTAACATAAATCAATCTTTGATATTTGCACAATGACGCTTATGTTTCAGACAATAAAATAAAAAAAAACATTTTTATATGTCTAAATTTTTGACGGACAAAAATGAAATGGAATGAGCATGCTCAGTTGTTTATAGAACACTTAAACCTTTTTTATAAATTAGCTTTTTCTTCCCTTTTACTGCTAATTGCGTTATTAAATAGCCCTTTTTATTACAGAATATTCCTGAAAATTGTATTTGCAAAACTTGATTAAACCTACAGAATTTGCATGCAATATTTTTTCCCTACAATGCTGTGATTCAGCAATAATTATATTTCACTCTACCTGTTTTGCTTCACTGCCTTTTACAGACCATTGTCTTTTTACAATATACACTTTGCCCTACATATTATGTAGGCAGAAGTGACAGAATCCACACCAGATTCTAGATTTATAAAATAATGTGCTAGTGCTAGCGCTATGTTTTTTTTTTTTTTACATGTGCATCTTTGTAATTAGAATTAAAACCTTCTGTGTGAGAATGACTGACTTTGTGTCCTATTCTTTTGGTCTGTGTCCACAAGTGACTCTGCATACAAATAAGTCAATAATTCCCAATGATTAAACAAAAAAAGAACTTTCTTTTAGGTGAATGGGTAAAAGCATTTTATTTGCCAGTGTCTGCAGGCATTATGTAGGCAGACATGACAGAATCCACACCAGATTCTAGATTTATAAAATAATGTGCTAGTGCTAGCGCTATGTTTTTTTTTTTTTTACATGTGCATCTTTGTAATTAGAATTAAAACCTTCTGTGTGAGAATGACTGACTTTGTGTCCTATTCTTTTGGTCTGTGTCCACAAGTGACTCTGCATACAAATAAGTCAATAATTCCCAATGATTAAACAAAAAAAGAACTTTCTTTTAGGTGAATGGGTAAAAGCATTTTATTTGCCAGTGTCTGCAGGCATCAGCAATAAAAAAAAAAATAGTGTGGAATGGTGTTAAGTTACAGCTGCTGTAAAGGCACTGACCCGTGAGACACACTCAGTGTCAGAAATGAAAATGAAATGAACCGCCTTGAATGCTGGAGTTAAAAAATAGCAGCACACATGCAAAGTAGTGACCCAGGTACTCACAGTCCAAAGAAAGAGTGTGGTACAAAAACCCACAGAAACTCATTAGTACTTTTTTTCTTTCTTTTTCCTTTTCCTTTTTCTTTTTCATATATTAATATTCATTGATATTTCTATATGCATATACTAGCTATGAGTATATTATTTTAATTATATATTTAAAAAAATGCATAACATTATTGGGGGGGGGGGCAATGGTGGCTTGATGTTTAGATTTTACTGCTTTAAATTCTAAATTCTAAAAAGCTTTAAAATAAGTTTAAATTCTATTGTGTCAAATGAGCAAATTTTCAAATGTTATCTAGTCCTAAATAAGAGGGGTGATTTATCCCAGCATGTGAGAAAAAAACTTTAAATTGTCAACCATTTTGCACTTAAATGAACCTATTGTTGCTGCACTAAAGTTTTGAGTACTTGAAGACAATTGCACGTTGGTCTGTTCAATCATCACTTATATTCAGAGCACAATTTCAAAAGTACAGCTGCAGAGAATCAAGATATACTAATAGGCAGTCATTATGAGCCAAGAAAAAATTCCTCATGACACTCTTTGTCTCCTTCATTTTGTATGATTTTTTTAGTACTTTTCTAGCAATTGCTCAGCAATTATTATTATAAACTACACTATACACTTATCCTTAACTTAACCCTGACCTGTGTGTTCCATAGAATAACAAGACCCAGGTTCTAGTCCTGCAACAGACTTTTATCATTTCAGTGAAATGGTCAGTTTTCATTTCAGAGTGCTTCTATAGAATGGATGTGGCATAGAGTAATACATGCAGCCAACTTGTTTACCTGATTAAAATTCCACACGTCAGTTTTTCAGCAAAATTTGCATTTGTGAAAAGAAAAAAAAAATTACATCTTCCTCTCAAGATTTTCTAGTATTGATTTATTTATTTTTTGCTAAAGAGTAATAACAGTAGCCTTTCTACCTTATCTTTAATTCCATCAATGCCCAACCACTATAATTTACTGCAAGATTTTTTGTCTGTCTGTAGTAGATTGCACCTCTATATTATGATGTTTCCAATCTCAGAAAATCACGCAATTTTCCTGCCTGGGCCAATGATTGACATATGGTGGGAGGGAAATAAAATAACAGCCCTAATCGAACAGGGTGATTTTGGGCCTCACCTGGCTAACATTTGTTGGTTTATGAGGCGTTTCTATATTCAGCCATACCGAAACCTACCAATAAAATGCTGAAACAGTCCTGCAAATGCTAGCATATAAATGTGCATACATGATTTTGTGAAAGGAGCATAGTATTTCAGAAAACATAGTGCATCCATGTTCAAGACGTTTTCTGCAATGACTCTGCCTTCCAAATGCCTTGATAGCTGCAATGTCTCTACCAACAATTGGACGTTTAATGGAAGGCTAATAGTACACCCCCTCTTAGGTGTAACCGCATGCTTTAGTTAGATGCAGTACAGACCTCTTGTAACTTAGAAGCTTGTTTAAGTGATGATGTTACCCAATCAGAGAAAAAAAAAAAAACCTGTTATAGATAGAGTGTAATAGCAACAGGTAGGTCAGATCAATCAGTCAGAGTCAGAAATCATTCATTTTTATATTATAAATTTCATATTTTCTTTTCAGAGAATTAGAAAAATAATACTTTAATAGAATGTTGGAAGTAAAAAGCTAACAATAAATTCCAGCTCCATGTAAACTCTTATGTAGAAATACTCATACATAATTGCTACAATCGTTTTTTGTTACAAACTGTAGCTGCCATAAATTTATGCTGAATTATTTGAAATAAAGTGATTGATATGCCAATGTCATTTTTTTTTTCATATACATCCTACTTCTTATAGAAGCCAATATAAGCATTGCATCCATGCTGGATTCCCTACATAATCTAACATAGATTATCTAATGTTTACTAATGCAATATTTATACTGTTATTGTTGATTTTGTAATGTTATTTGTATTTTCTCTGACATGGGAAGATTTTCAAGACTGAGAAGAATCTGGTTTCTTAGTAAATTTACCTTTATCTTTGTCTCATTAACTTCAAGAGGGAAAAAAGCCAGGACAGTAGTTTTTTTTAAGTGAAATCAGAAACTAGCTTGTAAATTTAACTATAAACTATAAAAAGCAGTATGTGTTGTTCAGTAATAAATTAAAAACTGTAATAAACTGTACAAATAATTGTTAGAAAGTAGTAGGGAAAGCTAACACACACACACACACACACACACACACACACACACACACACACACACACACACACACACACACACATAAGATCACATTGTTATATGAAAATAATCATCTGTCATTGTCTAATAACCACATATATGGTAATTTGTGTGTTATTTTCTATTTAATTTCATGCTGTACATAAGTGCCTAGCAACTTCTGCAGCTTTATTCCTTTTTTTTTTTTTATATGACAAATATTCCTATGCCAGTCAACAATATAATAATAATAAATATATACATTCAATGGATGATTCTGGGTTGTGCTATGAATAATTTGGTTTTAGGAATTTATCCATATTGGTTTAGAATAACTGTCAAGCCAAATCCACGCCCAAGCTATCACATTTGGAAGAAGACAGTTGGACCGATGAAGGGCAAAGTGTCAAAAGCTTTTAACTGCCCCGACATAAATTTAAGATTTAGTGTTATTAGTCCTTAGAGCAGCTCTCTTAGGAGGCATTATCAGGGTTCGCTTATTCTGCTGGACTGTGAGAGCTACCAACAAGCTGTCCCACTTAAAAGTGTTAACTGGGGCAGCCTGAAAATACAGACGTAAACAAGAACAAAGACATATGCATACACATATGTGTGCTTCCTTAAAAAGAACTAATCAGTCATATCTGGTTCAGCAATTAGCTATTATGTCTATTCAGTATTTCAGTATTTTAGTATTTAATTCATTGTTGGCTTATATTTTTCTTAGGATTGTGCAGGCTAGTGTCACTACAGTTGCTCTAATGAAGCAAATTTTAATCATAATGCTGCAACACACAACAGAAATATGCAGTCATTCCATACCCTCACTTTTATATCTAGAGCAGTGTTTTATGCAGATAAATATAAGCCTTCATTCTAATGTACACTGAACTTTTTTCAGTAATAATGTCAATCATTATGCTGAGAAAATTTATCCCATTGCAGTGAAAGCAAAAGCTGCACAGATTATAGCAATGATCATTTGATATGGTCAGCTGGAATGTGAAGTTACTCAGGCATCAGTATCCTGTGTGCAAGTAACATACAAAACTTATCTTCATACATCGTTAGTGAAGATAAACCGCCCTTGACATTTAGCTAGAATGCTAGGACTTTTTGCCAACTATAAAGGCTGCAAGAGGCTAATAGGAGAACACGTAAAAGAGAAAATTAGACCCCTGTGAGATATTAGTGAGTGTACATGTGTGACTTGTTCTCTCTCTCTCTCTCTCTCTCTCTCTCTCTCTCTCTCTCTCTCTCTCTCTCTCTTTTTTCTTTTCTCTGAGTAAAGACTTAAAACCAAAATGTATATATGTGGCTATATGTTCCAAAAAAAACTAAACTACAAAGTCAGTTATTGTGTCGTTCTAATGTGCATTGTCAAAATGTATAAAAAATATATCATAAGACAGCAGATGTCCTGTAGAATAAAACTTTTTCTTAGGTAGCATGAAAGGTTTATGTACTTTTGTTGCTGGTAAGTAGCTTTGTGCAGCTTTATTCCGCCTCTTATGGACCAGTGTGGCCAAAACGTATGAACACATGCATGCAGTTCACAATGTCTTCACAATGTCTTCACACACACACACACACACACACACACACACACACACACACACACACACACACACACACACACACACAAACATTATCAGGCTACCAGCATGCCTAGAAACATGTTGATCTGCTGCTGTGAAAGTGAATTGCTTAGACCTGTGCATCAGTCAGAGGGAGAGAAAGAAAGTGAGAGAGAGAGAGAGAGAGAGAGAGAGAGAGAGAGAGAGAGAGAGAGAGAGAGAAAGAACTGTGAAGACATAATGCAAATCTTGCTGACACATCTTTGTGTTTTCATGTTTTTCGAACTGACTGTTTTGCCAGCAGTGCAAATACAATGCAGGTAAAAAAAAAAAAAAAAAGTAAATCATAGACTTAAGAAGAGATAGACACTGTGTCTTTTCAAGGGCAGATTTAAGGTTTAATGGACAATAAAATGTGAAATGCTACAGTCTGCAGCAAGTGCAATTGCAGAATTGAAAGCATAGCATTGCATTGTGGAATCAGAGATGCTCTGATAAGCTCTTAGGCATCTAAAAAGAGAATAACAGGACCATGCACAAGCTTATATAAGCAAGTGAAGTAAGTATTGAGTTTTGCTTGGTGGATATTGTTGAGAAATGGTAAGAGCAATTTAAGCAATTAGTAAATACAGGTAGCATTACAAGAAATCTCTGTTTTTTCCTGGTTCCACTGTTTTGGCTGAGGTCACTCAGGTTGGCTAGAAACCATAACAGTGAAAGTGAAAAGAAGAATGAGATTTGGCCGAAGATGTTAAGGCGCTTATAGGGGTTATGTGGTTAACATGTTCTTTTCAAAGTTTCATGGAACGCTCTCTGGCAGTGCATAAACTCTAAAGAGTGCCTAAAGACTGAGTACTCCCATGGCTATAGGAAATCAGACTCAGTCAGCCAGTAAAAGTCTTTACTAGGGTCAGGAAACAATGTGTGTTCTACCATGGAGCACTGGGCATTTAGTCACATACTACAGCATATAATAGCAATACAATTGCTAAGGGTCATGGTGAATCCAGATCCAGTTTCAAGGAACACTAGGCACAATGTGAAAAAAATTCCCCCCAGATGGGACACTAGCTTGTGTTTGGACAATTGGAGTGAACTGGAGAACCTGGATGGAAAGACATGGAAAAAACAAGAAAGTCCATGTGAAACCCCCTAAAGCCAGGAGGTGGGAATACTGCCCCCTGTGTTACCATGCCACCTACAGTCAAATACTTTGGTACTTCGCATATGACACTGCGTCACAAACTTGTGCCAGGACTGCCTTTTTGCTAGAATGATGTACTTATGATTTTCTACACAATATTTACATCATGGATGAATGATTGAAGGTTTTACCAGTTTGCCTTAAACAATAAACCACAAACAGCTATAGAAACATATAGTAGCTAGCTGTTTTTATTGTATATCCAGTACACCTCCTCGAATTTGAACTGGACAAGAAAGCTGTAGATGTCAGTGTCTCTAACACAGCCCCAAGGGTTTGGGCCTATGTGGAACATCAAAGATGAAGGTAGTGCACTTTGTGAAGTGTGTTGCGCATGAGCTGAGAAATGACCTTGCATGTGTGCCAGCCTGGAACTGCAACTCCCATGACACCTTGCTGCCTCTAGTCCACTGGTTATTATTTAAAATTCAGTAGACCAAAAGCCCATAAGGTACCCTCCAATGAGACAGTTATTGGAACTAATGTACAACCTGTATGTGTGCTCGTACTCTGTGTGTCTGTGTTTCTGTCTGTCTATCTCTTTCTCTTCCACCCTCAGTCGCTGTCTCTCAAACAGACACATTTCACATGCACAATAAGTGTGCCCTGAGGCACACTCTGAATTCAGTTGGATCTCAGGTTGCCGTTGTGCTACAGTGAGCGATGGCACACTGTAGGATAGTAGACAAACTTTAACCTTCACACCCAGAGAAGATTAATGTCCCCCGTGCAAGGCCTATTACACTGTCATCTATAAACGTACCCTATTTTAGACAGAGTTTTAAAAATGTTGTAGCCAAATTGAATAAATAACTGTGTGTTTAAGAGCAAGGATTATAAACAGCATGACGAGACTTAAAAAAAAATTTTTTATTGCTGATTCTTGTTTTTGAAGAATCAAACCTGCACCTTTGAGTGAATAAGATATTGACATTTAGATTATGTTTTATTTATACAATACTCATAGACTCATTGCTTATATAACATAAGCTTGCAGCTCTGTCTCGACTTTCTTTTGTCTTTGCCAGATAGATGAAATAAATAAATAATAAAGAACTGCAAAAGAAGGGGACTGCAAATGAATGAATAATGTCACCATCTGTTGATGCCTATCTAAAGCAGCCATTATGTTGATTTCTTGTTTTGTAAAGTTAGGGAGATATACAAGGAGCCGTCATTTAGAGTAATGCCAATGGTTGCTATATCTCATGTATATGTGTTAGTCGCCTACATCTTTCTATTTCAGTAGTATTAACACCAGCTGTATCCTTTTGCCATTTAATTTTCTCCTTGCTTTTTATTGAGGGTACTTTATAGTGGAAATCATAGTCACAGTATGTTCTTTCACTACAGAAACCAGCTTCCATATTTTGTGATGATGCCTTGATATTTACTAGTTGTACCATTTTTCCAAGGCAGCACAATGTGCTTTGCTTATTATCTCCTTCCACATATTCTATTTTTCTGGTTTGTACTATTAGTACTACTACTAATGTTTGGAAATGTACTACTTGCCAGAAGATAATATATATTTATAACGAATTAGTAATAACACTCAGTTATTTTACTGCACTACAGCAAATTGAATCGTTGAATATAAATTTTAAAATTAGATGATATCCAGAAAAATACAAATCAGTTTATATCATAATTAAGGTCTGTAAGAGTTGAAGCTGCCCAGTTGTTTTCCCAGCCAGCTGTGTATCACTGAATCATTAATACAATACCGGAACTGTATCAAAAACGTCTCAACATTAAAAGAAAGACAGTGTAGAACAATCAGATATCACTTATTTTGAATACCTAGAAAACACTGAATAAAGGTCATAATAAAGAAAATCATACCAAGTGAGACCTCCAAAGTTAAAAATTTCTGCTATTTATAAATATAATTTTATTTACACCAACCAACATTACATCTTTGTAAAATGCTAATTTCAACCACCATATTTACTAAAAAGTTTGTCACAAACTGCACTTCAACTTTGTATTTATTTGAACTGCTTAAACTTCCATTAACACACTTAATACTTTCCCCCAGACAAAGCCTCTAACACTTTAGGGTAGTGTTCTGCAACAAAAAAAATCAAATAGAAGCCCTTTAGCAAGAACTGATTTAACCTCCAAAGTATCCTTAAGAAGATGTTAGCACCCCTATTTATTTTATATCATTTAAGATAAAAACTGGACAATGCGGGAGACTGTTGAGTTAAGAACATATAGCATAAGTATGTGTGGTATAACTTATATTAATTCTGATTTCTTTCATTGAAATAGTTCCAGTTTTTCCATCAATTTGTTAATTAATGCTTTTCTGGTTGAGTTGCAGCAGCAACAAGCTGAGAAGGTCCAGGGGTTCTATCTCATTCCAAAGATTCAAGCTCTAACTAGGGAATCCCCAGACAGTCCAAAGCTGACGGTGAGATATAATCAGCAGGTCCTAAGTCTACATTGGAGTTTCGTTTAGTCCAGCAGGATATGTGTTTAATATCAGTCTTTCAGGTGATAACCAATTAGCATCCTTTTATGAAGCAAAAACATGTCAGTGGCTCCTCTCAGTTTTATTCTGCCTTTGTACATTATTCATAAAAAATCAACAATAAATTAGATTAGCATCCTCCAAGGACCCCACACAAAGCTGTGCTACAGTAAATAGTATGTCCCTTATCCTGTAACCTTAAGGTAAATGTCCCCTATCCTGTGACCCCACTCCATAACTATGCAATATAAGTTTTTTCATGTAATTCCTATTTAATTTTTTTACATTTTGTTTTTACAAACTAAACAATTCTTTGGTTCTGTGAGAGGACTTAGTTATTTCAAAGCACAGTTGAATCCTAAATGTTTATTGGCCAGAAGCTGTTGAATAACTGTTGTCTAATCATATGGCTTGTACAAACGGTCTGATTGCATAGTCTACATTGCAAAGCTAAACTATTATTAATTCTTTAGTAACACCATACACATGGACATGGTCTACATTAGTTGCTTTAAAATGCACAGTCATGTTTATACTAAAACTATTCTCTGAGGGGATTTTTACAAAGTGGTGTCAGAGCTTTGTTAGTCACAGAAAACTCTGTGAAAGTCTTCCAGACAGTAGCCTTTTCCAGGGAGACAAAAAAAAGCTTATATATATATATATATATATATATAGATAGATAGATAGATAGATAGATGCTATGTCTATGACACATGCTATAAGATGACCAAATGTATTATATAGTTACACATAACCTTATGTAGGAACCAGGTGTTTGTGTAGGATTTATAGGATCTCATTCTATAATATGTGCTACTTACCATATAGTTACATTGCCTCTGGCAAAATTGGTTTAACTGTGCCTCTGGTGGTTTCAGATTTCTTCAGCCTCCCCTTCTATCCATCACAAAGACCAAGGTAATAACTGATGTCTATCCATTGAGACACAGAAAATAAATGCTTTCCTTGAAAGATGAAACATGTGTCTTACCTCTGGCTTCCATTAAAGCAGTCTTCACTATCTCACTCTCGCTCTTTTTTTTCAACAGCATCACATTCCTGCGAAAACTTTGCTAATTCACAAAATCAATACTGTTTTCATAAATAATGCAGCGAACAGCCACACACTGAGTGATTGTGGTCAGGTTTGTTTGAATGAACACAAGGTGCTCACTTTTGCTTGTCTGAATACCACATTGACACACACACACACACACACAGCAATATTTGTAACCAGGTATCAATGCGAAATATCAAGTGTGTTAAAGGGATATACAGAATATATACATTTTCTTCTCCATTTTCTCTTTTCAAAGTATGTGCCATTATTGTGTCTTTATATGAAAAAATGTAAATGAACATTCCTAAAAGGAATGTGCAGAAAGACTTTATGTATAATCCTTAAGTCTGTATGGTACTTAATGGACTGCAGAACTGGGTAGTTAGATATATAGAGGGCCATGGCATTTTCAGAGTCTCATTCTGGATTGATTTTTATTCTCAGCAGGCAAACACCAGCAGCAATTGGTCAACATCTGATGTTCTGTAATCCCCCCAAACCTTTACAATAAAACTTCTTTTCTAACTAAATATTAGTTACTTATAATACTAAAATATTGAAGTAACATTTAGCAACAGCATAAATGAATAGTACACAACACTAATCCCACCATCCACAGGTGCAAAAACAACTGATATATCTTCCTAGCTATTACCAGCCACATAAAACTACTGAGATGGTTGTACTTACCTTTGAATCTGTCTTCTTGACCCTAATATAAATCTTAGACTTTGTGTGAAGAAAAATAACTTCTATAAATAGACATCTTCTCTTATTTGTCTGTATATATATATATATATATATATATATATATATACCAAAAGTAACCTTAATTTCTTCTAAAACATTAATACATAATTATCAAGTTATTTATAAAGACAAATGTGTAGTGACTAAACCATTTTATAAATGTCTAATTCAAGGTTCAGTAAGTAAATCACAAGAGCCAAATTGACTTTTTATATGCATGTCTTTATCATATCTACTGGTTCTTACTATATCTTCTGTATATGGCAAGCATTTATAGAACTAAAGCATTTGTTCTGCTTAAATACAGCAATAGCCATTGAGGTAAATGTGTGTGTGTGTACAATCTGCACTCTGCAAAATTGATTTTTTCATCAGGTTGCCATGATCATGCATTTTTAATAATCTGCTTTTGTTAGTGGATCGAAGAATTATGTATGAGGCAAAAATAAATGCTCAACTAAATGGATTTCTGTATGGCCATTACCCTGGCTCTGATTTGTACTCATTTTACCAATCAGAACCACATCGCTAATAATTTATGCTGTTCAACCAAATCAGGTTTCAAGTGATGATTGCAATGTCATATGTATCGTCCTTGGTTACTGTCCCTTGCTAATTTGACCTGTTTTCTTGAGCTACTTGTGTAAAAAGGTGCTCTGTACCATGTATTGCGACTAGGCTAGTAGATCTGGTTGGATAGTTGGCAGTAGACATTAGTCAGCTCTGACAGATGGGAAACACGTGATTTATGCTTGTAGCTGAAAGAAGGCAGGAACACCAGGGCTATGTGACTGAGATTTCAAAGAGCTGGCATTAATCTGTTTCCCCTTGCCGTGTGGGCCAAGGAACAAGTTCAAGGTGGAAAAAGAGGGGAGTGCACAGGAGGAAACACTGGAATTTTGAGTTTTTAAGTTTTGTAGGATTCGATTAAGAAATATTACAATTAGATATGTGCATTAAAACATCGAAAGTTTGTATCTGGCATTTCAGTAAAAGTAACATTCAGGTTTGACATTTGGTTGTCATTTCCTTGAAATGAATGGAGAAATATAATAATGGAGTAATTAAATTGTTGTTGAATGAATACTGGCATAAAAGTCGTAGCCAAATTTTGACCTTCAGGGAAAGTAAGCAACTTAGTTAGTTTGAGAGAGTTTTTTTTTTTTCTTCTGTGGAAAACCAATAAATGAGCAGAATAGAGACGATCTATTACTGAGAGCTGCAGTTTGTTTTAATTGGACATCCCTAATGATGAAAACCAGGTAAGTGCTTTGATGTTGTCTTTGTCTCATCAAGAGCTGAGCTCATTAGAGCCAAAACTGCCATTCACGGAGCGAGAGAGGTGAGTAATAACCAAAACATTGATCATATAAGGAAACTTAACAGCACTTTTTTTTTAAATACCAAAGGCATGATACATATCAAACTTAATAACTAAAATAAAACCTTGAATATTCATTTTTAATGCATTGCAGTAGTATTAATACATAGACAGTAGAATAATGATTTTTTAGCAAATAATATTTTTATAAGATTGTAATGAACTACACACCAGGCAGATTTCAGTATCTGCATTGCAAAATATTGCAAACATATTTCTTTATTTATTTTGTGCTTATTAAAGGTACACATAATACAAACACATGATAGGTCACTGGGTAAAGTAATATTTTTATGTCTTATTATTTCTTGATATTTAAAATGTGTTTAAAAACTTGTTATTAACTGAACATTCTAATTAAAAATAACCTAATTATTTACAAAATGGTAATTCATCTCTTTTTTTATAACTGCCCAGTTCAGACAGTGCTGGCAAGTGCATCATAGTTAACAAGAATATAGAGAATGCAAAACATGCTTTTTGTAGACATTTATTATACAATTGCATAACATCAACAAGGTGAGATGTTTTGCATTATTCCATGTATTTAACTTTTATAGAAAGTCCTTTGAAAAAGTCAGTACATTTATCCATCGCACATATCTTTAGAATATTTTTTTTGTTTTGCTGACATTGTCAAATTGTTACAGGAAGCAAGGAAAAAAAAAAAAAAACAGAGAGATGGTGGTCAGTAAATTAAGTCATATTCAAATCAAATCAAATCAAATTCTACTTATTTGATATGTTAGAGAAGTAAAAAAAAAGAGTGCAGGTAGGGTGGAGTGGGTAGAGTAGAGTGGCAGGAGTGATTTTTTTGATAGAAGGGTATCTGCAAAAGTTTATAGGACTGTGGTGAGACCTGCGATGTTGTATGGTTTAGAGACAGTGGCATTGACTAAAAGACAGGAGGTGGAGCTGGAGGTAGCAGAGCTGAAGATGTCGAGGTTTTCATTAGAAGTGACAAGGATGGACAGGATTAGAAATTAGTTTATTAGAGGGACAGCACATGTGGGACGTTTTGGGGACAAAGTGATAGAGGCGAGATTGAGATGATTTGGACATATGCAGGGAATGGACATGGTGTATATTTTTTTCTTATTCAACATTAAGGTACTTTACTGTAAAACCACTTTTTAAATGTAATTATTACCATTTATTTGCATTTTTATGTCTTCTTTGATGCACTTTTAAAAAATTGGATAAAGTGGATAAAATTAAATGTTCATAACTTTATGCAATACATTTTACCCATCCTATCGAAGAACATAATATAATTGATTTAAAACACATTTCCAACCTCACTAATATGATTTGTCACACAACAACCATGTATTCAATACAGTCATGAAAGGTTACCTTAATTCCTCAATCACAATTCCCACTGACTCGAATGGTTGTGTGTGTGACAGGATGAGATTTGGCAGAGAGTGTTATCTTGTCACTTTTCTTTAAATCATTTCTCTGCTTGACCCGCTCCAAAATGCATTGAGAAAAAATGAGCAAGAATAACATATTACGTTTTGAATGGTATTATATGACTATACATTGAGGCCTATATTGATAAACTGTTGTCTGACATTGATGGATGTAGGTGCTGGATGGACTAACATGCAGATCTAAATGATTTTCTTTCTTTTATTTTTTTCCCCTTTGCATATCAAGGATAAGTCATTCATAACAATATGACCACTAAACTTAAAAAAACAGAGCCAAGAGCCAAGAAGATTCAATTAAAACAAACATTTAGCCTCTGAAAGTTTTAAGAACATTGCTGAAGTACATCTTGTTTATTAGGATTTTTCCTTCATGCCGGACCATGTAAAAAAGCATTTTACTGCATGTCGTGCCTTGGATGTATGTGTGTGTGACAAATAAAATTTGATTTGATTTGATTTGTTGAATAATTAAGTGCTATATCTTATGTATACAAAATCATTTTCATTGCACTTGTACACACAATATGTATTATAATATAATATATACAAATACACACAATATATGGAAAAGTATTGTGACTTCCAGCCATATGTGATTCTTTCTATACTTTTACCACAATTTGGAAGTAAGCTAAATAATGCTGCTAACCCTACTGAACACCTTTGTGGTGATTTGGAACACTGACTGCACCAAAGGCCTCCTCCAAAGACCTACATCAGCATCTGACTTTACTAACATCCTTTTTAACACAAATCTCCATAACCACACCCCAATATCTAGCAAAAACAATTTCCAGAAAAGTGTAGGTTATTATAACTGCAAATGGGGACTAAATAGGTACCGTATTTTCTGGACTATAAGCCGCTACCTTTTTCCCACGCAACGGGTTCAGGTGAACCAATGAAACTCTTTATATTAAAGAAGATGCGCTCCCACTGAATCGGGACGCACCACATCATTAACATGGAAGACGTTCCTTTGACGTTTGACCTGCCGCTCACTCGGACTGTCTACAGGAAATGCGAATCATTCGTCACGCTGAAAACAACCGGGCATGAAAAAACGCACTTCACCTGTGTTCTGAGCTGCACAGCATCGGGAGAAAAGCTTCACCAATGGTGATTTTTAAACACACGACGATGCCAAAAGAAAAACTCCTGAGAGAAATAGTTGTGAAAGGAAGGAGGAAGACAGTGAACAATGACTTTCTTGGTACGTTACTGTTTAGATACAAGCCGTTGTAACGCATTGAGTCTGGGTCATGGGATAGATTGTTAACTCCAGTTGCAACAGAAATAATATAAGCACAGACAGGTTTCCAAAACTCATGCTTTTTTTTTCTTCTTGGCAACAGCGTTACGGGTTAGTCAAAGAAACTTAGAAATGAGCATCAGAAAATAATAAGGACATATTCCTCGACCTTGAACACATGCAGTAATACCTGAAAAAGGCTATTCCGAAAATGCCGCTCTGCTCTTAAAGGAGCTACAACATATTTTACCCGTTACACCGTGTTACAGAGACTGTCTTTCGTTAAAGCCTGTGTAAAGTTCATAAGTTTCAATGTAGACACCTGCGGCTTATAGACAGGTGCAGCTTATTTATGTTTAAAATAAAAATCCTTGTTAAATTCAGTGGGTGCGGCTTATATACATCCACAAACCTTTGTCCATATAGTTTAGCAATTATATTAATTAATTCATATTCTGAATGGGTAAGGATTTTTCCATCACTGTTTTTGTGATTTTGTGAAATGTCACAAATTTGTGACATTTATTATAGCTGTATGTATTCAATATTTAAAATTAAATAACAAACACCGGATTTGTCCATTAAAAATTCATGTTGTGCAAACAGGAAGGAAATGCCATCTCAAACATTAAAAGTGTACATAAAGACTGAGCGTTTATCAGTTAATGTGTTTAGACGGCTATCAACAGGAATCAGAATTCATGTGGAGCCTGTTTTCTTATCTGAAAGGTTCTCATCAAATTGGCATCATAAGTAGTGTGGAGGTGAAGGCAAATTCATTATCTTTATTTCAAAACAGGGTTAATTAGGGTCAAATCTAGATCAAACTCAACAATAGAAAACCTGAAGAAAAGGACCACTTATTCTGCAAACACACATAATTATTTGCACCTTTTATAAAAATGTGGAAGAATGATTAATTAAAATTGCTGATATGTTGAGTGTAAACATACAGTACAGTACATATTGTATTAATCAAATTCACATAGAAGCAAGCTTAGATGTAAACAGCTGTAATAATGAATAAACAAATCAACTTTTAACTTATGATTAAACATCAAAATGTAATTTGAATGCAGTTGCTGAATCAGCATCAGCGGAGTGAATGCAAACTCCTTCTTATTTTCCTCATATCTACACATACACACACAACATGCGCCAATTTACTCCCACATTGTATTATTTCATATCAATTAAATGTAGCCTAGGTTGTGATGGTGAGCCATTAATAATAAAATAAACATTAGCAAGCTGTCCACAATGTCAACAAGATGTGAAGAAAGAGATAACAATTTATGATCTAGGAAAGATGCAACAAAAAAGAGGGAACTATATTTCAGTAAAGTGCTTTTGACAGGAAAAAAAAAAGAAAAAAGATGGCTGCTATGGAAATGTTTGTTTTTAATAAAGCTGCTTAAAAGGTGTATTATTTCCTAACCTTTTTTAGAGGTATGTAAACTCTAGTCATAGCTCTGCTTTAATTAATTTGAGTTATTTAATTAAATCTAAGTTAATTAAAGCCATATTTAACTTAAGCTTAATTTAAAAATTCAAAGGTTTTAACCTTAAAACATTTTGCTTTTTTTTGTATTTCATTTAAACAAAATGATGAGTTTTTCTTTTTCTAAAAATAAGATCATTATTGATTATTAACAGCATGATTTTCTGTTTTATGCTTGAAGAAATGCACCATAATATCTACTGTATATTTCACAGATATTATATACATTTGGAATTTAATTAGAAGATTACATTTCCATTTCGCATACATTTCTAAGTTCATTTAGATATACTGTATCTTAGGGACATTATCTTATTAAAATTGTTCTCTATGGTCAGGTCTTGAACTGCTTTGCATTACAGAATCCTGGTGTTTAGCATAATTACCGATGCCATCAGTCTTGGGATTGATCCACTAGTCCACTAGGGTTGAATATGCTTATGCATTACATTTTTTTTGCAAATGTTCAACTGTTCAAAAGATTTCTAGTGAATTAAGATGTATTTAAAAACCTGTGCCATAATTCAATTGATTCAGCTAATATATTGATATTTTATATAAGCAAACATATTAAACACACACACACACACACACACACACACACACACACACACACACACACACACACACACACACACACACACGCATACATACACATACACAGTGTACCCTGACTTCTCCTGACAGTGACCAGATTACCATTATCAAATTTGTGAGCCATGACACATATGTCCTGCCTCCAAAGGTCAACTGTACTGTTGCTCACTTAAACACACATCTATGCTTTAAACTGTGCTATATATCTTGGCAGCCCTTATTGATTGTAAGTGACTTGATTTAAGCAATATTTTACTGCATGCCAGACACAATGACATTTATTGTATTGATAAGTGATATCTGGCTCTCTACAAATTCAGACTGTGATGGGGATTTCTTCATTGCCCTGAGACTGTCTACTGCGTTCCTTTCTGTAAATCTTTGTGATAACAGAAAAATACACCCCCACAATTCACTGATAAGGTTCAGGGTGGCAGAGAAAAAGCTCTTGTCTTGTTGAGCTGTTGATTGCATACTTGTGCATTTACATATTTAAATCTCATTGTATAACGGCAATGTGAAATGGAAGTGAGACTGCATTGCACACAAGTATTAGAAATCAATTACTTAATCAAAACATATATGTTCATGTGATAACCTTTCAACATGCAGTATGTATGGCCAGGTTGCTGATAAAAACCATACACAGCTACACCAACACCAAGATATCTTCCTATAATGGTTATGGTTGAAATAAAAATCCACAGTAAATGACTTGAATATTAAGTTAATTTATGATTCAATGCGGAATATATATATATATATATATACAGTATATAGATAGATAGATAGTTGCTACAAAGCCCTTTATCAATTCTGGATTGAGTCTTGTCCTGAAATGTAGCAACATAGATGAACCTGGCTTTAGAGGATTATAACTGTAAATGTGCGATTAGCTTCTGGTTGTTAGTGTCTTTGATTAGTGATATATAGTGCTGTTTTTTATCTTAAATAATATGCTCTATAATAGCAGCAACTCTACTTATACTACCACTACACATTTTTCTATTTTGCTATTATTGTTTTTCTTTTTTATGCTTGCTACACTGTTAGAAATTGCTGTTAATTTACGGTCGAATTTCAACAGTATAATCATGTTATGTGCAAAAGCAGTACATTACTGTTGTTGTACAATGATGTAGACACAATATCTCAGCATTTTGCTGTATTTATTACTCAAAGGAAATAAAACATCACTATCCAGTATTTTTGTAAACTGCAGTGAGCAAGCAGGGACATTTATCAGTCTTCATAATATTAACAGGTGAGTTCCCTTTTGTTTGCACATCAAAATTCATTACATTTGCTATGGCAGCTAACATGCATGGTGGATATTGGAAATGAATTTATCTTCTATTTGCTCATTTTTAGTGATTAATATGTCAGGTGGTTAATCGGGATAAATCCGGAAAAGGGCAACAAGGATGTAGGAGTCATATCAAAGCAGACGTGGCTCCAGTCTACTTTAAAAAAATATTTGATTTTAAGTGGGACTTTATATAAGTAATACACACCACAGACCACACACACACAAACATCACATACACACATCACACACATGCATATTATTTGAAAAATACTGTATATACTTGGGTGTTTTCTGAGTCATTTACTTTGTCTTTCTTTCCAGAGTAAATGTTTATTTACATTTAGATGTATTCTCATACATGTTATAACCTTTGGGCTTTTGGTTTACCATTGTTTTTACTTATACAGATGTCATGTAAATTAGAATCTATGTTATTTTCTTTTATGTTATTTAGGTTTTATACTAAGACAGTTTAATAAAGAAGAGATGTTTTAAAACAACACTCTCAAGCTGATTTACTTCTATTACATTTTTATGTCACTATTTTAAAGAGTAAATTTATACACGGTAGTAACGTGGTGTTTTGTATTTAAACTGGAGAAATTTTTTTAAATCACAAGGTTAAAAAAACCGGCTAATTATATTTTCAGAAATATAGTGTTATGTTGTATTTGCAAAAACAGTAGCCAACTGTAAATTTCTCCAACAATAAGACACTGTTAATTTTACAGTACGTTGCTGGCAACCATGCTGCCAGTTTTTTAATGGTTTTTTTTTATGTTTTCACATAACAGTAGACAACTGTAATTTTAACAACAGTAAGACACTGGTAAATTTACAGTAAGTTGCTGGTGAACATGCTGCCACTTCCTTACTGTTTTTTAACGGGAACATTTTTAACAATGTACCTCCCCTGATGATATTCAGGTCTTCAAGTAATGACAGACTCCAGCTGATTATTTTTTCAGAGGTCCTGATTTTCTCTGGAGGAGGCTGCACCAAACCGGATAGTGATGGCAGACATAAGGTTGCTTTCTATAGCATCAGTATAGAATTTCGCCAGTATAGCCTTGAGTAGATGGAACTTTGCCAACTGCAGTAAGAAATACATCCTTTGCTGAGCTTTCCTGTTGATGGATGATGCATGCATTTCCCTTTTGAGGTCCTGAGTGATCATAGTTCCCAGAAACATGAACAAAGTGACAGTGCTCACTGATGAGTTATTAAGGATGAGTGCAGTCAGGGAAGATGTGCTTTTTCTGAAGTCGCTCAGGTTATTGACACAGAAAATATATGAACAGGAATTTGTGAGAAGGCATAAAAAACTGGAATTATCTCTTACACTTTTGCCTTCCTAAGCTTATAAAGAATCCTACATTAAAGACATTAAAGTCAACCTTGTCGACTATCATAAATTCATTTCTGTATCTTGAAATGATAATAAATTATCTTAAACAGAATACAGAAATACGCATTTAACATATTATATCTGTTCATCTGGGGTATGAATTGATTTTCATTAAGAACCTGGAAATTTACTTCCCCACCTCCCTTAATATAGTGTTTAAATAATGCTATTAACACTAGGGTGTAGGGTTAGGGGACTTTAACTCAACTAAACACACATCTAATCTACAAATCTTTTTTTATGCTTCCAGATAATTGTGGAATATCTGCTAATTACATTTCTGAGGAGGGAATGAGTGTGAACTGTGTGCTGATACCTCTGCTCTGCTGGCAGTACACAAGAGAAATCTGTTATTGAACAAATGAGTGCACATAGAGGTTATTGAGACAATATGAGGGCAAACAGGTGTAATTGTGTGAAAATTGTACTATGAAAACCAAATTGAACCCGTGTTCAATAATTGTAAATCACTGAACTGGCAAATAACTTGTAAAATGAATTACAAAGTATGTGCATTTACTGTAAAAAAAATATATATTATTATTATTATTATTATTTTATTTTTTTATTTTTTTTATTATTATTAATATTATTGCAAAATAAAAATCTCAAAATAATCCCTAATCCCTAAAATTACTCAATTGAATTAAATAATTGAGCTATTATTAGTCATTAGTCAATCCTAAATTATTGCAATAATGGACTCCAATACTAAGTAGAAGTAAATGTCTTCTAGATTAAATAAATAAATAAATAAATAAAACTCTTTTTTTTTTTTTTTTTA
>MU551603.1:5590410-5607113 GCA_024362625.1 Silurus asotus
AGAGGCGAGATTGAGATGATTTGGACATATGCAGGAGAGGGACATGTTGTATATTGGTAGAAAATGCTGAGTAGGGAGCCACCAGGAAGGAGGAAAAGAGGAAGGCCAAGGAGGAGGTTTAATGATGTGATGAGGAAAGACATGCAGGTAGCTGGTTTAAAAGAAGCAGATGTAGAGCAGCGTTCCCCCACCTTTTTTGCGCTATGGACCTGATTAATGTCAGACAATATTTCACGGACCAGCCTTTAAGGTGTGGCGGATAAATACAACAAAATAAAAGTATACGACCGGCATAAAAGCTGGTATTTTCTTAAAAAATGATAAACATGAAACCGCTGTGTTGTTTTTTGTTCATTTTGCTTACTTGTGGGTTTCAATTTAGGTGGTTATGTATTATGCGTTAGTGGCCGGAGAAGCGCCTTTAAGAAGGTAATGGATGGAGGTCAGACATCTGACCGAGGCAAATATCTTGACATGCATCAAGAGTGAGTCATAATTATATGTGGCAGAGAAAATCCGGTAAATTTTCAAAATAAAACATCGTTAACAATCAGATAATATTGTATTATAATGTAAGTTATGTATTCTTTCTGTGCGACCCGGTACCAATTGACCCACGGACCAGTGCCGGGTTGGGGACCACTGATGTAGAGGACAAAGTAGAATGGATGCAAATGATCCACTGTGGCAACCCCTAGCAAAAGCATTATTATTTGTAATATTATTTTCAGCATCAATCATATTGTTTTGCTTGTATACCAAATTGTACATATACAGTGAGGAAAATAAGTATTCGAACACCCTGCTATTTTGCAAGTTCTCGCACTTAGAAATCATGGAGGGGTCTGAAATTGTCTGAGCTGTCCAAAGACACTAGAGACAAAATTGTACACCTCCACAAGGCTGGAAAGGGCTACGGGGAAATGGCCAAGCAGCTTGGTGAGAAAAAGGTCCACTGTTGGAGCAATCATTAGAAAATGGAAGAAGTGGGGAAATTTCCAAGCAGCTTGGTGAGAAAAAGGTCCACTGTTGGAGCAATCATTAGAAAATGGAAGAAGTTAAACATGACTGTCAATCTCCCTCGGACTGGGGCTCCATGCAAGATCTCACCTCATGGGGTCTCAATAAACCTAAGGAAGGTGAGAAATTAGCCCAGAACTACACGGGAGGAGCTGGTCAATGACCTGAAAAGAGCTGGGACCACCGTTTCCAAGGTTACTGTTGGTAATACACTAAGACGTCATGGTTTGAAATCATGCATGGCACGGAAGGTTCCCCTGCTTAAACCAGCACATGTCCAGGCATGTCTTAAGTTGCCAATGACCATTTGGATGATCCAGAGGAGTCATGGGAGAAAGTCATGTGGTCAAATGAGACCAAAATAGAACTTTTGGGTCATAATTTCACTAAACGTGTTTGGAGGAAGAAGAATGTTGAGTACCATCCCAAGAACACAATCCCTACTGTGAAGCATGGGGGTGGTAGCATCATGCTTTTTTGGGTGTTTTTCTGCACATGGGACAGGGCGACTGCACTGTATTAAGGAGAGGATGACCGGGGCCATGTATTGCGGGATTTTGGGGAACAACCTCCTTCCCTCAGTTAGAGCATTGAAGATGGGTTGAGGCTGGGTCTTTCAACATGACAATGACGAAGCACACAGCCAGGATAACCAAGGAGTGGCTCTGTAAGAAGCATGTCAAGGTTCTGGCGTGGCCTAGCCAGTCTCCAGACCTAAACCCAATAGAAAATCTTTGGAGTGAGCTCAAACTCTGTGTTTCTCAGCGACAGGCCAGAAACTTGACTGATCTAGAGAAGATCTGTGTGGAGGAGTGGGCCAAAATCCCTCCTGCAGTGTGTGCAAACCTGGTGAAAAACTACAGGAAACATTTGACCTCTGTAATTGCAAACAGGCTACTGTACCAAATATTAACATTGACTTTCTCAGGTGTTCAAATACTTATTTGCAGCTGTATCATACAAATAAATAGTTAAAAAATAATACATTGTGAATACTGATTTTTTTTTTCTAGTTTATGTCTCTCACAGTGGACATGCATCTACGATGACAATTTCAGACCCCTCCATGATTTCTAAGTGGCAGAACTTTCAAAATAGCAGGGTGTTCAAATATTTATTTTCCTCACTGTTTTTAGTGTAGTGTTGATCATTTTTATTGTTTCCAAATTTGAGTCATTTTTATATAGTTAGTTTGGGTATATTTTGTCTTTTTAATACATTTGTTGGCACTAGTAAATGTATTTTTCAACCAGAGCAATGTAAATGCTGCAGCAACTATCATTGTGAAAGATAGTATAAGCAAGGTGTGCATTGCAAACACTCAGTGTAGCTGCATTTAGTCATAATTTAATTTGGTGCAACAAGTTTAGAACATTATCACAAGGTCTAGCCCAGCCAAGCTTGGATTTTTTTTTCTACATCCATCTGGTACAACCCCCCACTGGCCAAATCCAACTTCAGTATTGGACAGAACAATGTGCACCTGTTCCAGTAAACTATAACTATCAGGAACAAACCCTTCATCCTGAATATTGGAAAAAGCAACACAGCTATTTTACAGTACAGGCCTACATTAGCAACATTTGTTCATCTTCACTAACTACTTTATTCCGGTCAGGACCCATTATGAATACTGACTGTAAGATATATACCCGTGTGTAAAAAATCAGGGTACCATAGAGACACACACACACACGTGTCAATTACACAATCTTCTTTTTAAGATTTTAAGACCATTATTAGGCCGTTACTCCAATTGTCTAATTGTTTGTAGCAGTTGCTTTCTTCAGTTTGGGCTTTTAGCTCTAACTCCATCAATCTCTTTTCCCTCCTGAACCTTTTCTCCACCCTCTGGCTGTCTGATCACAGAGTAACATCCCTCTGTAACTCCAATCTTTTCCTTTGCCTGACTCGGTCTTTCACTTTGACCTGCAGAAGAGTGCTCTCTTTTTATCGCTCTCTATCTATCTCTTTCTTGCTCTCTCTCTCTGACTTTGATTTGTGCAACTGCTGGATTTCCTGAGGCTATTCCAATTCACATTTCAAAATCTAAGGCTGTGGTTAAAGCACTGATCATGTGTATTATATCTGAATTGCTTAAGGTCACTCAGTCAGAGCAGGTGCTATATATTAGATAATACTTGCAAACTCTCAT
This sequence comes from Silurus asotus, assembly GCA_024362625.1. NCBI lineage: Eukaryota > Metazoa > Chordata > Actinopteri > Siluriformes > Siluridae > Silurus > Silurus asotus. The sequence continues at coordinate 5,593,586 of MU551603.1, forward strand.
ATCTGGGGTGTTAGCATCAGAACTGGGAAATGTTCTCTTCTTTTGTGTTTTGTTAGTCCTGTCTGTGTTTCACTAAGTTGCTACACAGCCTGGGTCAGGTTTCACTTTAGATTTAAAACATCTGTCATCATGTTTCCCAAACATTCTGCATTTAGCTATGAGGCTTAAAAGCAAGCTTTAATTTAAACTTGTGCTTCCTTCCTTCCTTCCTTTGGATGCAATCTTTGGATGCAAATATGGCTATGCCTCAACCATTTTTAGCAGAGGTTTAAGTAGTAACTATCCAGCATTTTTTTAACATCCTATTTCAGGTGTGGTTTCTTTTTTGCAGTTATAATAAAGTCTAGACTTCGATGACGCATTTTTAAATAAGATTTAGCAGCATTTAGCAGATTGTGGGGATTTGCCCAGTCAGCAGCTTGATCATTAGTAAGGTAAAGCAGTGATATTGGACAAGTAAGTCTGAGGTTTATTCAACATTTCTGTTCATCCTTAAGCTGTTCAGTGAGGGTTCTTAGCAAACTTTGTAGCAAAGGTTTGAAAAAGAGGTTATGGTTGTGATGATTAGATGCCCACAAGCCTTTGTACATAGGCTTGATAAATAAATATATATATATATATATATATATATATTTCTTTTTTTTTTTACCATAGTTATCCTTAGAGTTTAACACAAATTATCTCATGTTTATATTTTTGGATATAAACTATGTTTCCCCATAAGCCACTGCACTGTCACATGTCTGCTTCTATCTGAATAACATTGTTAAATAGCACAAAAATGTAAGTCTTAACTCACACCTCACAGTTTTTCTCAGATTTGTCACCTGTGGTTGTTGCTAGTTTTTTTCAACATTCTTGTTGGCAGGTTATAGTTTTCTTGTTTATGTCTTTAATGATTTCCTATTTGGTTTTAATGTTTGTTATATCGCACTTATAAATAAAATCTTTGCATGTGCATCTGCATATCTGCATTATTATATTACAGGTACAGACATTTAAACCATAACATAGCATAATTTCTTATTTCAGCCACACTGTGACACATTGCTGTTGTGTAAAAGGAGTAAAACACTTTATATAAAATAACACACTGTCTATGAATAGGTCCAAAACTTTCTGTTAGGTTTTAATACTTACATAATGATTCAGTACCACTCACACTAATCATTACCGCAAAATGTTTACATGCCGTTTTTGCACATCTTCAGGGACGGCTGCTATTTGTTCTTTTGCCCAATATTTTGTCTAGATTTTTTGCTACTGTTCACTTTATCTTGATTGCTGCTATTTGCTCATTTGAACAATATTCTGTTTACAATATTCTGTTTGTATTGTTCTGCTACTGTTCACTTTATTTTGTTACGGAGCTATTTTGTGTTTTGTGTATTGTCCTGCACTGTCCTGTGTTGTACTGCACTGTCTTGTGATGTCTTTTGCACTGTTTGCTCCGGGTTGCACACATGCACTTTATGTGGCAAGGATTTTTCTTACTAATCCTTGGCCCTGTGTTTTCTGTTATTGTGATTGTTGTTTTATGTTTATGTTTTATGTGTTATGTAGCATCAGGGTTCTGGAGGAACGTTGTTTCATTTCACTGTGTACTGCATCAGCTATATATGGTTGAAATGACAATAAAAGCTTCTTGACTTGACTTGACTTGTAATAATGCCATACACTTTCAGGACACTTTGGTAGGCTGTCTAAAAATTCCTAATTTTCCTCATTTATTTATTTTTTTTCACTTTCAAGGTAGCAGACTATCTTTCTCCTTTGCACTTTACCATGTCCTTCTCAATATCATTCTTTCCTCGATTCAGAAGCACTGTTGCCATATTAATATTTTAGACTGACATTGACATGGGGACTATGTATGTGAGCGGGACAGCAAATATCAAGAGATTACAGTGCAGGAGACCATCTGTCATCTAGTGCAATCTATTCCATCCTTCAAGTGCAACCTAAGTGAGACAAAGAGAAAGTTGTTGTGCTCACACATAACATAATGTGCACTGAGCTGCCTATTTACTGTTGTTCTGGAAGCCAATCAATACACAGGCTTCTGCTTTAAAAGTAATTTAGGCTATAAAGTATCAGGGTGCTTCAAACTCACAGTATATTGGAAAATCTTTTCCTGAGAGAAGCAAAGTATTTTTTTAAAGATATTTTTTAAAGATTTTTTAAAGCATTTTTTTATCTGGTGATGGCCTTTCATGCTGTTAAAGTAGAAACATCTTTTTATGCAGAAATAAGTCAAAAAACATTTAAAGTGAGAGTTTTAAGGTTTTACCATGTTGTTTCCTCTTTACCCTGTAGTCGCACACTGCCATGTCAACACCTTTACATTCAGCAACCAGACAACTAGTGGAGAAAATACATTTCTTTAAGTCATCAGCACGCATTGACATTTTATATTACACACTACTGCACTTTCTTTATCCATCATTTTTCATGACCTTAATTTATCATGCATGCTGTTCATTAGCCAGCTCATGACATTAGTCAAAAGTCAAGAGTCAAGAAGCTTTTAATTGAAAATGAGCCAACGTTCCTCCAGAACCCTGATGCTATGCTAAACAATATATAGAGCTACCACACACAAAATAAAGCAGCATATAGTGCATCGAGTGCAACCTAGTGCAAACAAACAGTGTAGGACTAATACGCATAACACAAAATACAAAATAGCGCCAACCAGTACACCTACTGTATATACTCTGATTATACAGTACTGTGAAAAAGGGGACTATAAAGGACTATGAACAAAGTGTATTTGTAAACAAAAACACAGTAGCAGCAGTTGAGCGTAGCAAAAAAACAGCATGTAAACAGTATAATAAGATAAAAAATAATAAATAAATGGTGGTAAAATGTATTGAGATGAGTAATGAGTGTGTGTTGAGTTCAGGTTGCACAATTTAGTAACACACAGTTAAGTGAGTGTTTGTGTGTTTTGTACAGTTCAGTTATGTGTGTTGAGGAGGAAAAAAGTTGTCTTAAAGGAAAGAGATAGGTGTTCCACAGCCTTCTCAGGAAGTAGAGATGCTGCTGGGCTTTCTTGGTGATGAAGCTAGTGTTGAGTGACCAGGTGAGGTTATCTGCCAGATGAACACCAAGGAGTTTGGTGCTCTTGAAGATCTAAACGAAATATCCATCAATGATCAGTGGAGAATGGCTGCTGTATGCTCTCCTGAAGTCAACACGCATCTCTTTGGTTTTGTCAATTTTCAGAGACAAGTTGTTGGATCAGGCTGTTAACTGTTTCATCTCCTCTCTGTATGCTGACTCGTCTTTCTTGCTGATAAGACCCACCGTGGTCATCAGCGAATTTGATGATGTGGTTTGATCTGTGCATTGCTACACAGTCGTGATACAGCAGAGTGAACAACAGTGGGCTGAGCACACAGCCCTGAGGGACTCCAGTGCTCAGTGTGGTGGTGCTGGAGATGCCGTTCCCTATCCGTACTGACTGAACTCTCCCAGTCGGAAAGTCCAGGATCCAGTTAGTACTAAGGTTCACTTTATTAGCACATAAACAGAAAATTATAGCAGTATTGATGTAATCCACAATCAAATAGGACATACAGGGTTTTAATCATGTATCTTGTGATAGATCATGAAATACTTGCAGGCTGGTGTGACTTATAAACCAGTTGTTTGCTTACTACAGCCTCAAATATACCAGTGAATGCAATGTACATGAGCTTGAATTGTGAGATGTGATGTGAGACTTAAATACATGTAACTATTAACAGTGTTATCAAATGAACTAAAATAATTTTCAAAGAATCATGTGTGGTGGTGCAGTGGCTGATGACACATGCAGTCCATGTGCAGATTTCTATGGTGGCTGAGAAGTACAAAACACAATAACAAATGCAAAAACAAATTTACAAATCCAAAAACAAAAAAACAAATCCGAAAACACAACGACAATTCAGACAAACCGTAAAAGGTAGGTATAGTTTGTGAATGGAAACTTATATTTCTTGTATATCTTGAATGACAGGTGTCTTGTCCAATGATCGGTAAGTGTTCCATTTTCAAACTATACCAACCTTTTTCAGTTTGTCTGAATTGTTGCACGAAACACATGAACAAATCCAAAAAACACAACGACAATTCAGACAAACCGGAAAAGGTGTTTTTAAAACGTGTTATTTTGCTTTCAGATTTGTTATTTTGCTTTCGGATTTTTTTTTCCCGTTTTCGGATTTGTTATTTTGTTTTTGCATTTGTTATTTTTGTAGTTTTCAGAGTTGTTTGTGTTTTCTGAATTGTGTGTTTTGCACTTCTCCGCCACCGTAGATTTCTGCATAAATATGACCTATAAATAACACTTGAAAATATTTTACATCACAGAACATGCAAATAATTACATATAATTGATAAATCTAATAAAGTTGAATAACAGTGGCTATATTTTAAATCAAATATTTAAAGTAAATATTTTAAATGTTATAGTTTCTATAGTAACATCTTATTCACATGAACATGTATGGCAAATACTGTACATAATCTAAGATATAGGATTAATAAAAAACAGAGCTAATCAATAAATAAAAGTGTTTAACCATAAATGTAGCTGATTTTATATTTAACAGGTTTTCCTCCACATGACAGTCTTCATTTTTTCAATATTACATTTTCATGCTATTGATTATTTTCTTATAACAGCACCCTCTGTTATATTTTATTTACTTAATAACTGCTTAAACTTCCAGGACCCTTTAGTGGGTCAAGTATTTTTTTTGCTCACTGTAGTTACTGAAATATTTATGGTAGTTACTTAATATGTTTACATTATGCCCTGCTGTATGCTTAGCGAATTAGCCTTCATTTGTAAAATCACTAGTGGAATGACCTACATGTTATTTCCCCTCTCGGTTTTGTGTCTATTGGACACAAGCTGATTTACTTTACTCCAGTATCAGCTATTATCGAGTCAACGGGGGAAAATGAGAAAAGACTGCTTGCGGTTGACGGCAGATAACTGAATGCTGTTGTGTTCCACTAAGAAAGGTGAATACATTAATGATGCTGGGTGTCTCTCAGTTCATTTACATTTATTGTGTTTGTCAGACACGCTTATTCAGATCGACTTACAGAAGTACTTTGAAGTCTCTACGCATTCTGATACTGCTCCATTGGTCACGGATTAAGAGTAAGATCTGCAAGTGTTGGAGAGGTAATATGGAAAGAAAAGCCACAAACATCACAATTATTTTTTAAAAGTGATAAAGAAATAAAGTATTTATTTAGTTCAGTACGGGAGAGTCACAGGTAGAGGTAGGTCTTTAGTCTTAGCCACTTAAAGACTGCTAGTGACTCTGGATAATCATGGGGAAGTTTATTCCACCAAATTAGTGCCAAAACACAGAAGAGTCTTGAGAGATGGTGAGACCAGTTGAGCAGTGCTAGAGGTTGACATTAAGCATAGTGCTGTGTGGGGTGTGATAACTTCTTTTAAGTAGGTTGATGCTGGTCCATTTTTAGTTGTAGCCAAGCATCAAGATTCTTCTCTGTTCCTGCACCTAGGTGTGGGAGAACTTGAAAGGAAGGTTGAGAATAAGTCATGCTGCTGCTGACTTGTTGAGATCAGTTAGGGTCGAACAGCTCTCAGAGGCAGACCTGCCACGGGAAAGTTGCAGTAGTCCAGCCTCAGTGTGACAAGGGACTGAACAAGCACCTAAGCAGCATCTGGGGATCGAAATAGCACTATACACATTGTCTAAGAAACTCTAATTTAAGCATCTGAGATATTCTATTTAGACTGTAAGAGCACAGGTACACAAGATACAGGACAAGCTTTCTGTCCTCAATCAGAACAAGTCGTTCCCTTTTCTTTGCTTGGTCATCACCTGTTACCATTTTAATGCTGACAACAGTACAGCACATAATGAAAAGTGCTCCATTTTCTTTTTCCAAAAAAAAAAAACAACATAAAAAAAAATGTCCCCTTTTTTTTTTCCAAAAAAAAAAAAAAAAAAAAAACGTATTTTGAAGCCTTCTTTGGAAAATGGATGACAAAAATGTGTAAATGGATTTCACTGTGAAGTGAGTGTACTACTCTTGTTTAGACTTTGGTGGATGATCTCTTAAATCAAAATTGGGTAACAAGAGACAGAAACACTTAGGTCACAGCAATGATGTGATCCCTGTTGCTTCCCTGCCGTGATCAAGATTGCAGTGTTAGTCAGTCAGGGTTTACATTGTTTTGAGAAATAGCAATGGCAACGAATTGTCACCATGGGTGTAGACTGGCTCAGTCAGACTCGGTGTGGAGAAATACAATTACCTTTCAGGGATGGCACATTTAGGAGGCATTAAAAAGATGGCATTCATAGTTGGAGATGGAGACAGAAAACACATTAGGATTGTGGGGGCCATTAAAAAGCCCAAAGAGTCTAAAAGGGTTTTATTTTATTTTATTTTGTACAGTACATGTATGCAGTAGGAGGGTGCCACAAGTCCATTTCATGAGTTGCTATATGGAAATCTGATATATAGCAATATATGTAAAGCACATATATTGCATACATGTTCATGTTTGGACTTCACAGATATAGAAATATACGTCAGATACTTGTACATATATACCACAAACCTTTTTAAAAAATGACAAAAATATAATTTGTATACTGTATATGTAACATATTTTCCCAAATACACATATATACATATAATAAACATGTTCATATATGGGTAAAGGATGTTTATCCTTGTATTTATAACAAACAAACAAACAAACACACACACACACACCCACACACAGTACCGTGTTGAGAAATTGCACTTCGTTCCTTAAGCACATGATCTCCTTTTGTCTCTCTCTTTCCCTCTTTCGATTAATTATACGATCAGATAAAACTTATTCGATGTTTTGAATAACTACACAAAACCCTTCTTCAGGGTATTAATTTATTTCAAAAGCCACATATTGAGTTTAACTATCTTTAATTTAGACATTTGAAAACTTATAGCAGCTGCATATTCAGGGGTGCATGGGAGATTTTTCCTTAAAACAAATTCACTCATCCTGTGTTGTTTCTTTTTGTAAAAAAACAAACAAAAAAAAAAACAGCTTTTTTTTTTGTGTGCAAGGTAAAACACTGTGTAAATCAACATTTGTATTGTATTTTGCAGATGGCATGTTGACAACAATGCTGAAAAAATGTATATGATATTTTGTTCACTTGTGAAGATATAAACATCTACAATATATCATTAATTAAAGTTTGTATAATAATTAAATTATATATGCAAAAATTAAATATACAAACATTGAAAACAGGCATTTGGACGTAGTAAAGCTGAAGTAAATTACGTTTGAAAACAGATAAGTTACTTTTGTAGTAGACAAGTGTATATAACAGACTTGTTAAAAAAAAAAAAAAAAAAAAAAAAAAAAAAAATTAAAAAAATTACATTGGTGTATAAATGCTTAATAATTTGCTGAAAAGCACAATAGTGACTAAAAATTTATCATTTACTGGTGCTGTCATTCGCTGCTTTTAGATTTAGCGTTTGTTTGCACTGTTTTAATTGAATCCATCACGAATCCATCCAACCTGATGCTCGTAAATCACCACAGAACAGATCCAGTGCGACTGTTCCGAAGTTAGCAAACAAACAGTTGACACAATAGCACTTCATTAAACTGTACCATTTTCACACGATGAGGATTCTACAGTTTTTAGGTATCGTGCAGATGTTTAACCTTCATCCGTGACACCAGTGTGTTTTCTTTTCATGTGCTCGTGCATCGCTGTGGTACTTCCATGCCGCACAAGCTCCGCTCTGCATAGGTTCCGGGTACAGTTTGTTTGTTGCGTTTAATATAAAATATCCCCATTGCCTTAGAGGACTTGGTATGCACTTTTTCCTGCTACCGTTTGACCCTGTACTGTACCCCATTTTTCGCAGGTGGCTGCCATCCAACTCCACAATAACTCCTAACTTGAGCAGCCTGACTAATCGATAATAGCATTCGTTGAGATTAACAAGGAACAAAATAAAGTAAAACATGCATTTTCATGCTGAATTGTAACTGTACACTCAAATGTAGTGGACAGTTACAATTCAGCATGAAAATGTATGTTTTACTTCATGTACACAATATGTATTAACATGAAATTAAACCTTTAAATGTAGACTTACATTAAGAATTTGGACATTTCTTGATACAGGCTACTAAGCTTTTAAACATTAAAAAATGGGATTAGGAAAATAAATTGTTCACAAGTTTTCTGACATATTTTGCTTATACACAAAGGCAATGTCGCATCTTTGACAGTCTTAAAGGATTGAAATTGCAAATTACACTTGCTGCTCTTGTTCACAGAAAGTGTTTATTCCCAGTGTGATGTATTTATGTGGTGTTGTTGATGCCGAGAATATCAGCAAACAGCTTTCTAAGCTCTTTGCAAGGTGATTGTTTGCACACTTTCCTACTCAGTACTCACAATAAAAAGGGACTTTACAGAAGAGCATGTAGCAGGCGAGATACTTTTATAGAATAATCATTAATAATGATTTAACTCTTGCTTTTTAGAGGTTGGTATTTTCTAAAATAGGATTGCCAAGAATGATTGGTGCTCTCACTTTCCAGCCACCAGTCCTAAAGCGATTCACTGCCTGACTTCCCTGGTGTTATGACCTGTCAATTGATTTGATTGATCTGTTTTACACACTATAGAGAAGATTGCTTTTATGCAGTGGCGTACAATAGCATGTGCACTCATTAGTCAGATTAGTTCAATCTGCATTCATTAAGTCTCAAAACCTAAAATTTACTTGAGGTAGATACTAATTACTATCATTACCCAATAAGTAACATAAAAAAACACATTTCTCATGGCAAGACAAAAAGAAACAGTACAATATCTACTGAATTTCTGCTACCTAGAAAAAAAAGGAAAATGTATACAATACAATCCAGGTCGCAATCAAGATAAAACCTTTAGTGAGGTAGAACCACATGAGACTTCTCTGGTTTCATTTTTTGTTTTTCTAAAACAAGAAATTGCCTCATGGCACTGATATCACAGGGTGATAACACAGTGAAGTTTTTGCTTTGTGTGTTCTTTTGGCTATATAATCTCTGATTTTATCTTATATGATCAACTTGTGACTTTTTAAGTGCTAATATGTACAAGATATGAATTACCCTAATAAACTCTTATACTGCAATCTGCATGTTCCTGCATATACTTTTCACAATTATGTCAGGTGTTTGTCTATAATAGGTGTGTTGCATAACAGATAACAAGAAGTTATAGTTGTGTTGGGAGAGTGAAAAAACTTAAGAGGTAAACATAATGGCCAATTAATAGTGCAGCATTTAGTCAGTTTGATCAAATACTGGCATGGTTCAATTGCAGTGAGAAGGTCATTCAACCATGAATCATCTTAATTGCAGGAAGAGAATAACACATCTCACACATTTTGGCTTGGGTGTATTTGGTTTTAATAGATGTGAGCATCTGGGCTGAGCTACTGAGCTTAGAAAAAAGAACTGGGTCCATGGACAAAGCAGTAATGCTGAAGAAATGTCTTGTGTTTGGAATAAGAAAACAAAAGTAAAAGTAAACCCTGTAGGAAATACACAGAATGTTGAAATAAGTAATCATATAATTATAAAAATCAATTATTGAGTGCGTTCTCTCCGGCAACTGATTGAATAATCCTAAAACACAATTCGAAAATTTTTTGTACATAATATAGTACATTTTGCAGGTACGTTATACTGTACATTTAGTGTTGTTTACGTATAAAAATTGCCACCTGCTTGGATAAGAAGTATCATGCAATGCAGGAAATGAGAAGTGCAATTTAAATTAAGCGCAAATATACAGACTATAAAACAAAACATGAATCACAAGTTAACCAAATACCTGAAAGACAAACACGTTAAAAAGAGATTGTTAAAGGTTTTATGGAAAACTTTACAAATTAACTCCATAAAAGCCTGCATTTCTGAAATGCTGCTTGTTTTTAAATTCTTCCATTTCTGAAATGATTGTGTTATTTCCGATGCTATTTAATCATCATTAAAAGAGAACTACGCAATAGTAGAGATACCGGTGCTTTCCAGCATAATTGGATCAGTGATTTTACATTACTGAATTATTTTTAATGTTTTAATTTGCTGCAAGTTATTAGCTTTCTCTGTTTATTCATTTCAGCACATTATATAAACACAGAATGGAACATCAATTTGCTTTTAAAGTCTTTTTATACTGCTATTGTTGCAAATAAATAATTCTATTTTTAATGACACTTTTATTATCACTGTCCTTTTAGAATACATTTTTGATTCTATTGCCTACATTTCTTTTTTTCACAATGTTTTAATCTGATTTTGCATCTTTCTCTGTTAATAGTGGATTATATTATAGTATTAATAGTGATTCCCAATAATAGTGCATGTACAATTCAGATTATTTGATAGTTTTTTTTTTACTGTCACAAAATGTCATTTTTGGCTGTGCCCCTCATGCCAGCTACAGCAACATCAGGTTTTTTTCAGGCAACATGACTGTCAACAATGAAAAAACTGTTAAGCTGCGATTAAATATGAGGTGTATCCAATGGCAACATATATTTTGGATAGAGTAAACATTTTAAAACAATGTTTTAGCATATTTTCTTTATTGTCAGATAATATGCAATATATTTAGACATTCACTGACATTCAATTATAATATATCACTTATATACACACATTTTGTCCCTCTCTGCAAAAACAATGGAATAGATCTTACAGTTATGGTCAGTCATGCAGCACATCATGTAGCCATCATTGGGCTAAAAAGATGCCACACTGAAGCTGCTAAATTGCAGGGTCTAAATGTGCGACTGGCAGATGGTGTCTAATTTTAAATTTGCATAAATAGAAAGTTGCCAGTTGCAACATTTAAGCACTGTGAATGCTATACAAATGAATATTTTATTCAATGACCATAAATAGTCAAACGATCTCTAAAGGCAGTGATATGTTTTGCACTGGCATATACATCCCTAAAGGCTTGGCTAGATATATGGTCAATATGTTTTAGGTTTTTTTTGGTGTGTTACATGTGGTATATAATTTAGTTTGAAGAAATTCAATATTAAAAAAGCACAGATAGGAAATCCATCTAATACAGATTCAATGTAGTGTATATCTCATTGTTAAGCTTTTATCTTTGTCTCATATATGTCTCTTTGCTTCTTCCACAGCCTTGTTTATAGTTTTCACTGGTTATAGTGGTGTTTCTTTCACATTTTTTGTTGTTGGTTTGTAGCTTGTTTACACTGTTATATAAAAGCTGTACTTACATCTATCATCTTCTGAATTAAATGACACAGTAAATAACACAGTCTCTATAGCTGTTCTGTATAACAGCTATGTATTAAAACATCAAAAGCCATAGGTAGAACCTTTTCAGCAGACCTTTCTTTTTTTTTTCTTTTAAAGTATAACTGTATCGTTGAGCATTCACACTTACTCCCAAGAAACTATTTCGCCCCTTTAGAAACTTTAGTGCTGAGAGTTTGAGGGGATGGTAAAATGGCATGAAATATTCTAGCAGAGAATGCAAAGACATCTACAATAAATGTATACTTTAAAAAGTAATCATACTCTAGTAACCTAACCATTTAGAATACATTTACCAGTATGCTAAAATGATTATTAAAATGTAAGTAACACACTTTTTGTTTATTCACACTTGAGTTTCACACAAGTTGCTTTCACAAATCAATTTAAACCAAGAAAAACTGAATAGGAAAGGAGATTAGAAGTAAAATTTGAGGTGCTGTAGTCATGCTCATATTAGCATTATTTGGCAACTCCGAGCCTCGTTCATGGCTGATGCCATCAAACAACAAGAAAAATATGCCCAGGTATCACTGCAGCTCTGTGAACTTGTGCTGTGAATTATGCAGAGCATATTGTGTTGGGTAATATGTCACCTAAAAAAAGAAAAAAAAAAAGAGAGAGAGAGAGATAGAGAGAGAGAGAGAGAAAGAGAGAGATTTAAAGCATGTTTAAATTACAATAACATTCATCAGCACACTATAAATACTACTAATAATAATAATAATAAAACAAAATTATTATAAATATTGTCTTTAAATAAAACATTTATATTTAATTTACAAGCTAAATTCTTAAGTTGGTCTGTAAGGCACAATAAACATGGCCACCATTAGCAAGAGGCATTTGCATATTTTTCAATGCATGTATGCATATTTTGAAGTCCTTCAGAAAAATATAAATATAAATGTCAACATTTAAATAGACTAAAACAATTAAAAGTTTTTCATTGATCTATGGATACTACATGATTGGTATCTTCATTTGAGGCACCTTTTAGGAATAGATGTAACAGAAAACTCAAAAATTAGATAGGTGGTCCACCTTTCTAGCTAGCAAGTGTAGTTGATAGTAAGGAATAGACCCTCAAATGGTGGAAAAGACCTAGAATATTTTATCCTACACATCAGGGGTAAATTATTCTTGGGAATGATCCTTTAGGAAGAGCTTTTCAGTGTTAGATTACGTCTTGTCGAATCTGCTCAGGGCCAATATTGACTGTGTGGACTAAAGACTTCCGGAAGTCATTTGACAACACAAAATCCCTGTTGTGTGTTTGAAATTAAAGTTAATGAATGTGATACTTGATCTGGTAATCCAGCTGTGTTATTCCTGCAAGATAGCTAATGACTGTCTCATTTGCCAAAATGTTGAGTTATCAGAGAAGTTGGAGTACAACTGATAAGGGAAACCTGGAATTACTACTGTCTCTTCCATATAAAAATGACATTTTATTTAAATTTGCAAGTTCTAGAGTCTAGTTAGTTTTGCTGCATGTAGACCATCATGTTTCTTTTGGCTTGAACTACTTTAATCAGAGCTGCTGTTCTCATCATAAATGTGCCAAGCCAACATGTGGCTGCTCAATCCCTGGAAAACTACAGCACTGATCAGCACATACCAGCTGAAAAGCCTCTACTCCTACAGTCGTAACTGACATTCTGCCATTGCAGAGGCAACTGGGTACTACAATCAAGTTAGATTTTGAAGAAATGTTACATCCAGAATTCCAAAGCCAGGAAAATGCACTACTTGAGCTTGGGCTTGTCAAAGCTAAACAACAACAACAACAACAACAACAAAAGTCAAGCACTAACCAAATCAGCTTCCTGCTATAATGTTAAAACCAATAAATAAACTAGTATTTATTAAATATAAACAAATATTTAATTGTTTTATTATTCCTATGCATTAGATTTAAATCTACCAACACAGAAATAATTTAATGGAAATAACAAGGATAAGCACTAGTTACTACTATAGTTCATAAATATGTATTGACCTATTCATTGTATATAAAATGTGATTTAAATCTAAAATGTGATTTAAATCTAAAAATTAAAATCTCTCTTTGAATCCCAGTACTTGCACATCACCCATGCCTATGGTAGGGTTAAATTCTTATTATTATCAATATTATTATTATTATTATTATTATTATTATTA
>MU551603.1:5607842-5637283 GCA_024362625.1 Silurus asotus
TATATATATATATATATATATAGATAGATAGATAGATAGATAGATAGATAGATAGATAGATAGATAGATAGATAGATAGATAGATAGATAGACAAATTATTTGCCTCGATGACTCATTTAGTCCAATTTAACAACACACACATTGTGTAATGGATCTATTTTTTTATTTGTATACACTCAGAAAACCAACAAAATGCTGTGCTTTTGTCAAATATAGAAAAACTAACACCTAAATAAAACAACTTGAATCTTACTGCATACTTGCCTCACAGACATAATAAATATGTATAGAACGCTTGAAATGTCTACTTTTAAAACAAATATTCTATGATTATGTAATTTATTGAAAGTTAGAAGTTTCTCTGCTATTACTTTATAAACCGTCCGTGTGGAAATATAGCAAATGGTCTGTTTGGTGTCCTGATGATTTACGTAATTTTAAACACCATAATTAGTTAAAATATTTACAAGAACATTTGACTTTCAGCTCTATGTTCAGTATGGTTTCACTTATAATAACCATACATTTGCATAAAGCATCCACATTTGTCCATGGCCATGTTGATTACAGTATTAAAATCTTACAGTATTAAAAAAAGAGAACTTTGAAATGATAAAAAATGTGCGGTTTAGCTGCGATTAATCATTTGTGCTAATCAGTGCTTGTCTTGATCTTATGATTAAAGATCATTAGAATTACCTACAAACTTTTCATTAACATGTGTTTTTAAATGTTTTAAGCAGAAGTCTTTCAGATAAATACAGATACCTCTAGTCAGAGTTGAAAACTGCCCTGAAAAACCGAACTATAGTTAAAATGAAAATGCATTGAAAATGCAATGAAAAAAGCACCTTACAATTTATTATACATATAGTATGTAGGATAAAAATAAAATAAGACAATTAAATATTAAGCATAGGTAAATAGATATATGCTAGGCTATCTTGATAGAAAGTAGAAATATACAGTGCATTTATATAGCCTTATGCAGTTATCCAATAGGCCAGGCTGGAGGCAGCAGAATGTTATATACATTCACACATACAGGCCAAATGTATCTGTTATTTAAAAAAGAATAACAACTTGAATAAAAAAAATTACAATTGTGAAAGCTGATCTCAAGTAAACAATAATGTCTGGTATGAATAGTGTCAGCAAATATGAAGGTTAGTGAGGGTGAACATTTTGTCACACTGGGCACAAAACGTAATGCTATAGCCAGAGTAGATGGCACAAAAGGGTAAGAAGAAAGCAAAGCACATTCTAAATAAGGAGTTTGAGCAGAAATGCAGTTAATAGTAAATAGATTTTTTTTTTTATTATTAATTTGAACTAACCTGACAATGAATCAGCTCAAATTAAAACAGTACCTACTCGAACAAAAACACGTTTTGAATAACTGGAATAACTCCTTTTTTTATATGTAATCTGGAAATCTGTACAAATGATCTAATCTGGAGAACCTGATCAATACAGTTGGTCTTTGATGTCACACCATATGGTTCAGGAAAAAGGAAAAGTGCAGATGCTAACCCCAACCTTAATTTGTAGGCATGTGACCATGCACATCTCAGTGCTCATGTTACAAATGAGGAGCTGTGTAAGTAGAAGTTCATTAATTGAGTATTAGACATTGATTCCTAATTTGATATCCCAGTTATTCTCAGTCAGTCAGCTAAGTAATATAACACACTGCCTCACTATAAGATGTAATATATTAGAATCATAAAAGCAAGACATTTACCTTATACCTTAACCTTTCATTTGATTTTAGAGGTTTAAGTGAACCGTAATAAACATTTGAGATTAATGCAGACAAAAGTCATCCTTCCCCTTTCTGGCCAAGACTTAGGAAACTTGAGCTTTGTGAAATGAGGGTGCAATTGCTATTACTATGTAAATTCAGGGCCAGGGCTACGGGCAAAAAGCCAACAATTGATCTGGAAATTGACATGCTGTCACAGCAAGCGCCCTTCACTTCTCCCGAGATAAACAACGGTGAAGAAGAAAACTATTACTTTTCTTTACCCTGATAAACTCAAAGGGTGGCAGTGCTTCAGGGTGCACATTTCTGTGGCCTCCATATTATTTCAGAAGCAATAAAATCATGTTAAGTGGCAGCATGCAAGTCATCATACATTACCTACAAACAAGGGGAATGAGTTTGTATGGAATCAAAAATGTTCTGCATCAGATGATTCAAATTAGACCTATAGGAATGAAGTTGTGTAAAATTAACAAAATTATAGTAAAACTGTGCTGTAAAGTAAGAATTTGCACAATTTGCACTTACAATTGCACAAAGTCAGGGATTGTGTATGATTAGAGTTTTATACCAATTATACCAAGCAGATGCTAATGATCATCAATTTCATGTGTATGTTGAAAGACATGATCCACTGAAACAAAAACAGATGCGTACGAGGCTTAACACTGGGTGTGTAAGAGAGAAACTCTGCTACTAAGTTGAAGGTGTGGAAGACACTATAATGTCATACGCCATACAAAGGAAAGTTGTTTGCCGAAGGGCTAAATAGCAGTACAATAAAGGGTTTCTCCAGGCAACAGTAAAACATTGTGGAGGTTTCCTGAAAGTTTGGGGCTGCATTTATGCAAATGGATATAAAGATTGTTAGAATTATTAGTGTCCTCAATTAAATACAAGCAGATACAGAGCAATCATGCAATACAATCAATGAGGCATCTGATTGGCCCCAAATATATACTGCAGCAAGACTTGCAATGACATGTAGCCAATGTCATTTCAAACATCTCCAGCATAGAGAAAAACTTGCCAGGAAGCAACTAGGCCAGATTATTCTGTCAGAAGGGTGACTGGAAGGAGGACCCAAATGCAGACAGAGTTGAAAATAAAGCAGTCTTTAATGAGATAATAGGCAGTGAGCAGGAAGGAAATAGCAACTGTCCAAAAACTTAGGTTACTGGTGCGAAAACAAATATAGGCAGGCTTAGCCTGTTAGCCTTCGCCACAGCTTTTAGGACTCACAGCTTAAAATGCCCTACATAACTTAAATGTTACGAGTACCTGATAAAATAGGCTACATACCCAATTTAAATAACTTTAAAAAGAAGACACTTTGAGCTTACCTGTCCATTATTGTTATACATGCCTATATTTGTTTTCTCACCAGTAACCTAAGTTTTTTCCCTCTATACCCACTCCATTGGTGAAGTCATATCCTCACATGGGTTTTCTTATCACTGCTATGCAGATGACACTCAACTCATCTTTTCTTTCCCTCCATCAGATACCATCTCAGCATGCTTGTCAGACATATCTTTATGGATGAGTACTCACCAACTTAAACTCAACCCCAGCAAAACAGAACTGCTGGTCATCCCAGGTGATTCATCCCCAGGTCAAGATCTCCGAATAACACTTCATGACTCTTTGCTCTCCCCTTCAGTCACTGCTCATAACCTTGGGGTAACTATGGACAATTTGTCTTTTTTTCCACATGTCGCTAATGTTGCTCGTTTTTGTCAATTTCTTCTCTATAACATCCGAAGGATTCAACCATTTCTGCCCATACAGGCTGCCCAGGTGCTTGTTCAGTCTCTTGTCATTTCAAGACTGGACTACTGCAACTCTCTGCTGGCAGGTCTCCCCCTGAACGCTATTTGTCCACTGCAAATGATCCAAAACGCAGCTGCACGACTTGTGTTCAATCAGCCCAAGTTTTCCCACACCACCCCACTGCTGCGCTCCCTTCACTGGCTTCCAGTAGCTGCACATATCAGTTTCAAAACACTGATGCTTGCCTACAAGGCCAAAAATGGACCAGCACCATCTTACCTCAGTGACCTCATCACATCTCGCACTGCACCACGCTGTCTGAGATCCTCCAGCACTGCTTGACTGGTACCTCCTTCTCCCAGAATGAGAGGTAAGTACACTTCAAGGCTCTTCTCTGTTCTGGCACCGAGGTGGTGGAATGAACTTCCCCTAGATGTCCGTACAACAGAGTCCCTGATTATCTTTAAGAGACGACTGAAGACCTACCTCTTCCTGAAATACCTAAATTAGCACTTTCCAAGTTTGTAGAATTTGAGTTATATTTATATTAAATTTGTAATCCTGCATACCAGTGTAGATTTATTCATTATTAGAGATTTAAAGCACTATTGTACGTCGCTCTTGTACGTGGGCGTCTGCTAAATGCCGGAAATGTAAATGTAATGTTTGGCTATTGATATTGATTTGGCATTCATATTGATGGCCAGGTAGCCAAAGAAGCTATTGTTTTACAGTCATGGCCATTCATATTGATGTCCGGCCAATCCAATGTTCAAACGTATAACATCACATGCAATTGTAACAGGAGATATATTGTAACTTACAGATGTAAAATAGCTTTAGATTTTCCATCTCCATGCAGATCTCTAAGTCTCTGTTGTTACTCCACCCCGAAGAATATTGATATTGAAGAATATAATAAACATCTCTTTTGACTGTCCATTTTTTCTTTGTTTTCTTTTTCTGTAAACAAAGCCCAGTTAGCATGAGCTAAAAACAGCTGTTTGTGCAGAACCGAGGGCTGAATCCACTTCCTGGTTAGCCACTGTGCACATGTGTTGTTTGATACCACTAAGAGTTTCTAAAGAGTAATAAAACTAAGAACTCACCCACATGGGAAATAAAATCCTTCCATATATTGCTAGAATTATGGACTCATTGACTACATTTTTCCTCAATCATTTTGTTTCATTATGCTACTGGCTGGACATTGAAGGTTTGAAATGATAGGTTATGCAAAGCAGAATGTCACAACATCTGCCTATAGAGTGGAGGCTCAAGCCAGAGATTAAGCCTCTTTCACTGTTTTATTTATTTATTTTTGTGTGTGGTTGGTCTCATTTGTTTTGTAAACCTATATTCTACCAGCCATATTTGTTATATATTATATTTAGGGCAAGGAGGAGCAAACCAGACATCGTTTTAGATAAATGTTTGTAGGAATCTCATTTTTCATGATATCTTCATTCAATTTAAAACATAAACTCATGAAACGTTGCTTTTAACCCATTACTATTCTGGATTGCTCCATCACTGATTTATATATGAAGAAAAAAAAACTTTAAATTCAGGAAATTTATATTCAAGGTAATTCAGCATATATAACTTTTTAAACCATATTTGCCATCAATTTTACCACCAAGATGGTGTTTTTTTATGTGAAGGTTATTCTGAAACATATACAAACAATATACCAATCAAAGTACTGTGACATAGACAAAATAATAACCATCTAAATTACAACACTGTTGTTCAGGGGGGGAATTATCTTTCCAAATAAACCGGGATTTGCAGCAGTGGATGCGTTTGTGACTCGTTATTAGATATACCTAAGATAAGATATACCTTTATTTGCCCCACAAAGGGGGGGAAATTTCTTAATTACAATAAATGTGTAGGTACTGCATTTTTTTATGCATGTTGTTTGTGTGTACTGCTTACACACATTCAGCGAATACATTCCATATACATTTTTTATTGAAAAACAGTGATCTAAAAACGCTGCTTGAGGTTTAGACCTGTAGAATGATGTAGAGTTAGTCATGGTTACTCTTGCCTCTTTTTATACTCCTTGGCTTTGGTGGGGGAAGCTTAGTTAGCAGCAGGTCAGGCTGGAAGTTACTGAGGTTTGCTTTAGGGGCCGAAGCTTACCAATATCGGGTCCTTTTGTTGGCCTTGCACCCTCACCACGCACCGTCATGGAATATGTGTGAATGCGGCTCTGGCTCCTCCGAGACTTCAGGGCATCAGCATACTGAACTATATCTGCATACTTTATCAACGCTAAGCATCAAAATGTCGTTCTCACCCATATGAAGGAGTTGGGGTTAAGATTGAATGCCAAGAAAAGTGTACTTTCTCTGGTACAAAGGACTACCTACAGTATCTAGGCGTGGTGTGAGATTCGACCACTAATTGGGCGCAGTTGTCTCTGGCTCTAAGTCTGTTCACTATATGGTAAGAATTTCACCAGTTATATCCAGTTCACTTCAGGAACAGTTAGTCAAAGGGTTGTCTCCTTCCACCCAAAAGGTTTACATGTCCGCTATTGCAGCTTATCATGCTCTACTGCTGGTGACTCGTTTCCTCCGCGGAACCCTGAGGCTGAGGCCTCAAGTGCGACCCAGAGTGCCTTTGTGGGACCTGGCCGTAGTTCTGGAGATCCTGTCTAAGCCTCCCTTTAAGCCCTAGCCTGAGCTGCCTTGCCCCGCCTTAAACTAATAAGTCATGGACACACTTGAGATTATCGATCTTTGGAAGCTCAGCCCCCAGCAGAGAACAGAGTACTTTAGGGCACGTCCTGTGCAAACTATGGCGTGCCAATCGATTTCTGATGACCTACTGAGATGGCTGTTCCTCTGGCCCCTTATTCCCATTGGTCTTCTTCATTCCACCTTATCACATTGGCCAGAAAACCTGTCCCTGAAGTCGTGTTTCTGACAGAACAAGGCATCCTGGAAGTAATGGTTTATGTACACACACCCTACATACATAGCATATAGAATATGATGTTTTCTAACTTATCTACAAAGTCTAATCAATTGATTGCAGTATCAAGATAGTGTAAAGGGTGCTGTACTCACACTGCTAATGCTCATGGACAGTGGATGACTGAAAATAAGCATAATTAAACAAACTTATGTGGAGGTAAAATTGCTGCAAAGGAACAAGTCTGACCACCTGATGTTTTTCTGTTTGAAATTTAGCAAAACCTTTTGTGTAAGCAATAACAAATAGAACCAAAGTACTTAGAGGTTTGTACTTTTATGGGCACAGTTGCCCAATAAATATATACACATAAAATTCAGATTTACCTTACCTTGACCCATAGACCAACACACAGAGTCCCAGAAAACCTTTATTTTTAATAAGTTAAGCACTTTGCTACAGCTCCATATCCTAAATCTACTTTATTATGAGGCAGTTGCGTCAGGCCACAGGATATCAATATTTTTTTGTTGATCTCTCTCTCTCTCTCTCTCTCTCTCTCTCTTTCTCTCTCTCTCTTTTTCTCTCTCTCTCTCTTTTTCTCTCTCTCTCTACCTTGCTTTTACTGTAACTTTGAACACTTTTGCCTGCTTGAATTTGTCATTGATCCTCCAATAAACTGATGACTACAGCTTTTGCCAAAAGTTGCTTTTACAATCATGATGCTGATGTTTTTAATTGGTTGTTTTAACCTAAATAGTTTTTCCCTCGTTCTGTCTGGCTTCTCCCTCCACTCGCGCACCACTGGCACAATAAGCATTCCAAACATTTTATACAACTTGGAAAACTGCATTCACAATTAGTCACAACTGTGCTTAGACAGGCAAAACCTATTGCCTTTCACCTGAATAAGCACAGAATTGAACTTGTTTCCATTTATTTATTTCCCTCCCTCTCTCTCTCACACTCACACACACACACACGAGCGCACGCACTCACGCACGCACGCGCGCGCACACACACACACACACACACACACACACACACACACACTACTTACCACCACTAGTTTTATTGCACAGTATTTATTTTTTTTTTTTATGAAAAATGTTTGATGGTAAACTGAATGGTTTTAAAGAAAATGTTCTTAATTATAAAACAGTACAGTTTAAAGGTCAAACAGAAATTGCTGGTCAAAAATAGCTTGCAGGGTAGCAAAATAAGAGTAAGATTATTAATCCACATGTCATAATAGAGTATTTCACATTATATACATTTATGTAACATGCTAATAATGGTTCATCATAAGGCCAGACAGAAGTCCAAGCAAAATCAGGGTAAACCAGCTTGGCCAAACAGACAGTGCTTGTACTCATGTGAAATATTACAGTGCATTTGCAAAATTATATTTTAAAAAGTTCATAACAAAAAAGAAATTAACTATGTCTCTCTCTTTCCCACCCAAGATTCTTTTGCACAAATCACCTACAATTTGTGACTGAAATGTAATTATTTTTCTGCTTCTCTATATTGAGATAACAATAAACAAATAAATCAACAAAAGATTAAAGAAAGAAAGAAAGAAAGAAAGAAAGAAAGAAAGAAAAAAGAAATGAAGAAAGAAAGAAAGAAAGAAAGAAATTTAGAATTTTTGTACTCCTTATTCTTGCTACAAGTTGTTCTTTCAGCAAACTGGTGAGAGAAGAAAAATATGAATTTTTATTATAATTTCTTAGCAGAAATGCCTAGAAAAAAGAAATACAATTCTTTCAACAAACAGGTGGCAGAGTATTTTAGTGGAAATCAGTGTGGTGAGTAGTTGCTTGCAGTAAAGATAAAACTATGCTTGAATTTCTGTGAGGTCCATTTGCAGGACACGCTTTATAAATTACATAGTTTATTGTATAGTTTATGAAATGGGCAAGCTTGCAGGTTATACAATTATATAAAAAAACAAAGCTAGTATAAATGTGTAACTTTTTTTTTTATCTTCTGTGACTGGAAAAAATATCGCCATTTTCTTCCAAATCTACATTCTGTATTGATTTAAGTCAAACTTTGACTGCATGTACTATCGTATTAAGGGATCATGCTTGCATAAAGTAATACAGGACCATAATTTCTCTGTGATAGGTACTCTATCAGCCTCATGCCTGGCCTTAAATCTACATTAAATCTTCCATCATCTTTAATGTGCCATTCTAATGCACTATTAATGGAAAGGACAGGAGACAGGGGTGAGATTGAGATGCAGCGCTTGGCTGTGCTGGGGAAACAGAGCAATTCTGAAGTAAATGCTACATAGACAGAGGAAGTGAGCAAAGCTAATCAAGTAATCATTGACCATTCTCACCTCGAGCTCCTTCCAAAAACAAGAACAAAGTCCTTGGTGATTTTTTATTTTATTTTTTGCATTGATGAAAGAAGAGCAGCATACCTCAAACAATAATAATATTTAATACAACTTGCTGTTATCATAATCCCTTGAGGCAACAGACATGAATACACTGTTCCAGTTAATCAAAGTATTCATCAGTGTTTTTAATGACAGGCTGCACACAAATACATTCCCGTTATTTTTCTATTCTGCTAATATGTGAATAATATATAAAGCCCAGAGCTTAACCTAAAGACTGATTCATTATTTCTTAACAGATTACCCTTTTAGCTATCACTTCCAGTCTTTAGTATCATTTTAAATGAGTTGCCAGACCACCAATTTCTAGGAATTACTTATCCAGGTCATAAGCTGTCAGGACCACTCAGCTTGGGTGTTTGTCTCAGTGCTTTATGTGAAGACCCCTAAATGGGTAAAGTTAAAGGCACTCTCTGGCTCTGCTTTTTTAATTCATTAAAGTTCAACCAAGGTCTTCAGGGAAATCAACAGTGAGGAGACCACTGAGCCTCAACCTAATGTACAGAGAGAAGTAATGCAATCCCAACAGATTTACTGAGGAATAAAGAGAACAAAAAAAAAAAACTTGTTCAATCAACAAATAGATACCAGAAGACTGCTGGCTTGACTATCAGTGTGTTGTAGCTTTTCTTTCTATATACTTTAACCCTTAATTACACTTCTTCAAAATGTAGCATGGACTCCTTGGTCCTAGTGTTTGAATGTTTGAATGTTTGAATATTTGCTTTTGGCGATTCGGACCACATTGAAACATTGTTCACTGCATTATTATTTTTTTATTTTGCAAAATATTAGTAAGAAAGAAATATATCACACCGCTAATTTAAATTGTTGGATTAATACTCCAGAGTGACAAAGTGTTGTGTGGTGTTTTCAACAAGGCACTGAACTGTTTTATTCATTTTTCTGATCATTTAGAGAATTATCAATAGCTGTCTTAACATGGAAAGTCTAATGGATTGTAAATTCTCTGTGATGTGCTTTTCCATTTAAATGGGAACGTAATATAGGGCATTTTGTGTAGAATTATTGATCCTTTGTTTAGTTCATCATTTTTTCATTAATACTTAATAATAATAATAATAATAATAATAATAATACATTTGTATTGTTTTGTTGTGGTTTATGTTGAAAACATTCAACTTGTATTAAATAAAACAGATCGTGTTTCCTGCATTTGTAATAAATGATCTGAGAGCTAATAATAGAACAAAAATGAGAATGATGTAATGTGCAGTCGGGTTAATTATGGTAGCAAAGGGTTTCAACTGTTGTTAAACAGTTGTTGTTTCAGGTTGTTAAATTCACACTAAGGCCACCTTTGCTTAAAACTGAACAATGATGATTCATTGCAAATGGAACAACAAACAAAATAATTAGTGCTCCTTGAGATTTTATTGCTGGAGCTGAAGTTTTTTGTTTTACTTTTTTCATAAAAAAGTCTGGCAGTAAAACATATTGGACAAAAAGACATTATCATAGCTTCAATAACATATTTTATAAAAGAAAATAAGGACAGCTCATAGCCTAAACATTGATAAATGACTATCTGCCCATACATTATTACCTTACCTAATGGTTCTTACATATGTTTTATGATCAGAAAATAAAAACATAGGATTGCATGCATGCTGAAGCTTCCACCTCCAGTGGGCTAGCTAATGAATTTATTATTTATTGAGCCCTGTATATTAGTCGGCAGTTACGCTGTTTACCTGGTCCACCTGCACAATTCCCTAATAGCATTCTGCTTTTTTCTAATCCACCAATCTATTCTCTTTCATATTATTGAATTACATCTGAACCGAGTTACAAGTGACTGAATATGATTTGTTTACGTTTAATATGCTAACTTTAAAGCAAAAACAATGGAATCATTATGTGACAGCAGAATGTAAGGTATTTGCATCAGATTGTGATCGGTGTAGTAATGTTTAGGAACTACAAGAACAACAAAAAATTAAATAAAAATCAATTCTGCTCTCCTCTACTGTCTGACAGCTATGTCAAAGCAGCAAAGTACAATCAGTCACAGTTTCAGCTTTATTAAAGCTCAGTGGGTGGAATTGCGTCTGCTGACTCCCAAATGACGTTTATGATTTCCAATTATGTGTTCTGGTGAAGACCATATGCATAATAAATCATCCTACTATTTTTCTTTTTTTAAGCGGGGGACAGTCATAAAATGATTGTAAGGGATATACTATGTATGTGAATATCTAGTCTCTTTTCAAAAAAGTGAGCATGTATTCCTATTTTGGATTACGGTGCTTTTGGACTATTTGTGGTGCTCCACAAGATCATTCAGAAGACGAGCAAATTGCTAGTCAACGGATACAAAAGGAGTTAAATTAGTTGAGCATGTCATGTCCGTTGAGCATTGAACACTTCTGCCACACACAGGGTCGAGGACACTGGAGAGGATGGCTGACTGGCATAACCTAATTATGTGGACACAACTTAATTCAGGCTCAACAAAGGGCCAATCGATGATAAGGAAGTGCCAGCAAGTAGCTTTGACACTAGTCAATTGGTTATGTCATTGTCCAGCTCAGATGGTGCATTCTAGCTCATCGTTGATTAAATTAAGTAGCAAAGCACTTCTCTCTCACACTTCTTTTCACTTGGCGAGCAAATAAATAAATAAATAAATATGCAGAAGTAGAACACCAAAGTGATGAATCAATACTCCTATTCAGAGGTTTTTGATCTTCTAACCCCACCCACAGACACATCTGCTGAGAGGGATGGTGAAATGTGAAGCTCTAGCCACATTACATCAGTCTATTAAATTAAAAAACTGTCAAAGAGATGGAAATTGTATTTAGCTGCTGATGAAAAACTTTTAGCATCATGTGGAAAAACCTAAATGGATTCAGACAGTATTAAATCATGAGCATCTGAATGAGTTGCTTGGAGCCACTGAAAAAGACAGGAGCAATTGCAGAGTATTAAATAATAATGTTTTAAATGTACTCATAGTGCAATCTAACAGCAGATATTCACAAAACTGGGTGTATATGTGATGCATAGGCAAGCTTAAAACAAGATGAGATATAACACTAAAGTAAAAATATGTGAAAATATAAAACTACATTTCAGTGTAGCGAAATCTTTATTATGCATGCAAGGCGTATACACCTAACAAGAAATGTCTTAAAAAATGTGCAACAGAGTCTGTGATTAAAACAACAATTAATAGTGCATATTATTCTTTTTTTTTTTCTTTTAATGCTTATTGTGTGGCTTTATTATTCTTGTATATAGAGCTTGTATAAAAAAAATTTAATGATTCTCATTACATTAAATGAATGAGTCAGGTAACTAAATTTGGTTCATTTTTTAAATAAGATTTTTTATATTTTCCAGAAATTAATTAGAAAAGTAAATATTATGCATATTATTAAATACAGCTGTATACTTATAACAGTAATATTAAAACACTATAACTTGTCTCTGCTTTTTTTTTTTTCTAATGGCAATCGTCAATTTAGAAAATCCATCTCAACTCAGTGGGTCATAGTCTACACCGTGCTGTGTTTAGTGATCGCAAAGCTCTCGCAGCTGTAGAGTGCATGAAGGAGTGGATGTGTATGAAGTATTAAGTAGAAGCTCTGTGCTGATAGCTGGCGGGCTGCAATTAAGGCTGCATTTCAATCAGTGACCTGTTACGCATGCAAGATTTTCACATTCAACCAGAATATTATTAGCACAGAAAGATCACTTAGCCACTAAATGATGTATGTTGAGATGACTTAATTTATCATTTAACAGGAACACGGTTAATGCAAAATACAATCAAAGTTAAACTTAGGGATAAACTTATTGGTACTAAACTTATAGGCACTAAAACATAGATTTTAACGTTCCAAGTACATTCAAAGTAATAAAGTCAAAAGATGTCCTCACTCTTGAGTTTTGTATATGATGTCATATGGACATGGCTACTCACAGAATCAACAGCAAACAAAGCAGAATTTCTTTCAATTTTAAAAAGTAGAAATGTTTGAGTTACAGTCTACTTATGTTTGCTTTACATCATTCAACATACAAACATAACTATATGTAACACTACTTAAACAGGTAGTTGTTTTAAGTGATCATAGTTAATCACAAATGGACTAGATTGTTGCTAACAAAATATTCATGTTTTATCCCATTCTATAGATTTATATTTTGCCATTTGATAGATGCCCTTATCCAGAGTGATTTATTTATTTATTTATGGTGACTGGTAAAAATTATTAGTTAATACAAAGTTAATACAGTTACTTACAGTCCACTAATTCGATTTGTCAAGCGGTTTTCCAAACGATCTTGATTCTGCTTCTTGCATCGAATCACATGGCGCCCACTTCCGGTTTCGCGGCCCCCACTTCCGGTTCCGCGGTGCGCACTTCCGGGTCGGCGGCCATCTTGCCCTTTTTTTCCCGCGCCTCCCGGTATTTAAGGACACACAAGACTTTAGCTCGTGGCCAGATTTGTCTTTTTCTTCATTGCCCTGGTTGCGTGTTTTTGACCCTGCACTGTTTATTGGACATTGTTTTTACCTTGCCTCATTGCTCAGTTAGTTTTTTTATTAAAACCTGTATTTTTCTTACTCCCTGTCGCATCCTGCATTTGGGTCGTCACTCACCCAGTTACCCGCACACACTGACACAGGCTCTCACAAAAATGTGACTATGACTGTACATGAGATTAAAAGCTACCCAAAAATTATTTTAAACTGTTTAAAAAAAACCTTGGCCTCTGTGGAAACCCCACCCATACCCAGATACACTTAACATGCTGTAAGAGACCTGACTGTTGTTGTGTTCCTGTGGCGAAGCAAACTTGGTGCTCTGCTCCAGTCACAGCAGGGACATATTACCACATGTCAGCAAAACAGTACTAAACTAATGGCAAACCAAGGAACAAATGAATCAGCACTATCATGGTAATACAATCTATAACTCTGACAGAACTACTGCATTTTTACTCTATTGTAACTAAAAAATGTAACACATTTTCAGTGTGTAAAATTGTATCAGTGTAAAGTGGGTATAGTATTAAAATAAATATATATTTTGTGAAATGTATTATTGCTAAGATTCACTGTGAGTTATTTCTTCTCTACTGTATCTTCTAATTTCATGTGGATAAGTGTAAAACATGGACAATCAGTCATCTCTTGAGTTAAAACAGGCATTCTGTGGGTCCAAAAAGCACATTTCCCAATATACTATATTATATGACAATTTTAAGTAATCAAAGATTACAGTTGAAAATACAGTGGAACCCGGTTATGTCGATGTCCTAGGGGGTCGCCAAAAAGCATCGAGGTAACCGATGATCAAGCTAAACGAAAATCAAAATGGCGGCAATTTATTACCGTGCTTGAAATTTCTTTATGTAAATGATGTGCGTTAATAAATGAGAATGTACATGCATGTTTTTGAAGGTTTTTTTTACACAACAGCGTTGCCGCTATTTGTTTGATGAAGGCATGCTATAAAAATACATACAGTACATGTTTATCTGTCAGGAATCCACTTGCCACGCCCCCTTCGGCCCCCTTCAGCATGTCAGGTGTTTTCTCGGCCGCTTTCTCTGAAGCTCCGCTTCAATCGGGCAAATATGGTGCTCGTTTAGCATCATCACCAGCTCCAATTTAAACTTCCACACTCTCACTGTCTCACGGTGGTCGTTGTTATCGCGCATGCGTATCCCGGTACGTGCCTTCCCACAGGCACTCTCTTAACGGCTGCGCTTTTCTTCCCAAAGCGCATCGCGAATTCCCCCCGATCCTGCCGGTGTTCATTCTATAATTTTGCTGGTCATCTCACGTTCCGCGCCGCCAAGCGCGGCTTTCGCCTCCCGTTCATCGCATAACATTTACTGTCAGGAATCCACTTGCCACGCCCCCTTCGGCCCCCTTCAGCATGTCAGGTGTTTTCTCGGCCGCTTTCTCTGAAGCTCCGCTTCAATCGGGCAAATATGGTGCTCGTTTAGCATCATCACCAGCTCCTATTTAAACTTCCACACTCTCACTGTCTCACGGCGGTCGTTGTTATCGCGCATGCGTATCCCGGTACGTGCCTTCCCACAGGCACTCTCTCAACGGCTGCGCTTTTCTTCCCAAAGCGCATCACGAATTCCCCAAAGGCATATGTGCACTAACTAACAGCAGAGATTCACCAGTATACAATACAACACCTGTAGCAGCTGTAAGACTTGATTTTTCCACCACTTCCACAAGTTCTTCTGCGGCTGCACCGAGATAACCGCATTAAATGGCGAATTTTTCCCCCCTTGTGCTCGAGATATTAGGGTTTGGCGACATAAAAAAACGATAAAAAATGCTTAGAAAAAGCGAAAAAGCGGTTCCACTTCAAAAATGTCGACTTAATAGGGTTGTCGAGGTAACCGTGGTCGAGATAAGCGGATTCCACTGTATATTTTTTAATACTTATAGTCAAAATACTAATATCTATAGACGTGGTTATCGTTATCATTAGTTATTTATTAAAACAAAAAAAAAGGTTTATATTTTATTCGTAAAGTACAGTACACTTCAGTTTAAATAATTTAAATCATTTAAAGAAATCAACTTTTGTTTCCAGCTGATTTCTGTCTAAAGGTGTGCTCCATGGTCATCTAAAGACTTTTTTCTCATCATCAAGTTTTGGAATCTTTTATCTCTGGTCGAGTGAATTGTCTTGGTAATAAGGCTTAATTTAGTTGCATGACTTATTTGTTTTTGCATAAATTAGAAATTTGCATACAGAAAATTTGAAGAAAGTTTAAAGACACTCAGCAACCAAGAACTATAAGCACCTTTTTTTTATTATAATTTATTTCATCCATACTGCTTAAATGGAGACTCCATCCTCTCTAGTGCATTCTCCTATGAGACATTTGAAATAAACAACACTTGACACACAAAGTGCCATTCATTTAGTGCTCTGGGGAAGCTAATTACATTTTTTCATAAGCAAGCCCTCTCTGCACTGATACTCGGACGTGCCACCCAGTGTGTTTGACAGAATATCCTGAAAAGAGCCACTTAAAAATGTGTCGAGTGTGACAATAAATTGTGTGTTTCAGCTGGAAGTCTTGCCTTTTGTTAATTTTATGGTGGAAACAACAAAGTGGCATGGGTTGCATTGTGTATTACCTAGTCCAATTAATCATGAGCAAAAGAGTAGGGAATGATCTCATCTTTCTAGAGGAGAAGAGCTAAGAGAGTAAGTGATATAAAAAGCAGTAGAGACATTTAAGTGGAATGAATGAATGGATGGATGCAGGATCTTGTAAAAATGTCGAACTTTATCTATGATTTTTCTTTATACACATTTGGGCACAGAGGACTGACTAAAGTTTCACCATTAAAAAAATAAAATAAATAAATAAATAAATAAATGTAAATCCATGAAGGATAAAAGACTGAAAACAAGCGAGCATAACTTAATGAAGTGCAACATTTGTATACACAAAGGGTTTTCCATTGTTTGTTATAAAATAAAAGGTTAACATTTTCTGTAGCATTAATATTCTGTATTGGTTGTTTTGTGACATGCCCACATACTTGGGAGAACCGATTCATCAGCCAGGAAAAGATAAAGCTTGGCTTTATAAAAAAGATGCTCATATTTTTTATATAATGTTTATAACTAATGTAGCTTAAAAATAAAAAAAGGACTATTTAAAATTCATGGTACATTCTTTGTATGTGCTGAATGAATACACTTCATGTCACAGCTATGTTCATGTTGATCATTATGGTATAGAAGAGAGAAAGCATTTCCTTAACCAGGTGACATTAAGATCAAATGTACCAGCATAAAAACCTCCTAAATGCACGATGGGTTAATGAGATAAAAGCAGTATAAACCTCTGGGCAAAAGGAATGTATTCTCCAAGCTGCTAATCGTGATCATTAATCACTGTGCTAGGCATTTTCTTCTTTCCCGCTGGCCATGAGAGCACAGGTCAGACCTAGAAACTGCACCACACTGCAGTGGCTTTGGATAATATGAATTACAATGCCCTGGTGTAAATAATATAGAGATGAAAAAAATAAAATCGATAACGAAATCTGCAAAACAATGACCATGTTGTTCAATTTAACAATGTTAATTGCTACATTAAAGTAGAAAGACTGAGCAATCTCAAAAGCCTTAACTTGTCAACAATATCTTAACATCTTATGTGTATTAATATTTTTTAAAAAATGTGATGTAGGTGTAAAATATGATGTTTTCAAACTTGATTATAACTCTAATTATAAGCAAAATCGCCTCTAGGTTACAAACGTAACCCTAGTTCCCCGAGGAAACTCGAGCTGCGTCGTAACGCTTTGGGAACCTACCCAAAGCGTTACGACGCAGCTCGAGTTCTCGAAGGGAAACTAAGTACAAATGCAAGTAGATTTTCCCGGTATCAGTATTTTACTTTCACTTATTACATTTATTTCTGTAAATATCTGTACTTTCAAATTAAATTTTCAAACCAGCCTTGTTACTTTAGTTTTATTTTATTTGTTGACATGATTAAAAAATTTTTCTTCCCATTGTGTACCGATTTCAGCCCAGCAATAAATTTTTTGTCATTGCATGGCTTTTTCAAGCTACCTCTATTGTATAATTTCCTGGCTCTCACACACCACAAATGTAGATTAGCCTACAAAGCTAACAGCGAGCAAGGCAGAAGGCAACACAAATTTTGGCTAACGTGGTTGAGACAGAGGGAGTCAGCGACATAATCAGGACTGAGAATAGAGACCTTTTCTCTGCTTGTGCTCTATAAGGCTCTATAAAAAAAAAAAAAAAATATATATATATATATATTTACAGTACAGACCAAAAGTTTGGACACCCCTTCTCATTCAAAGAGTTTTCTTTATTTTCATACTTGAGTAAAAGAAAAGTAAAGACTTTTACCAGAGTTTTTTTATAATGACATGAGAGTCTGTACTTCCGTTTCAAGAACTTGAGCTGAGTCGAAAACGCTATGGGAATGCCTTGCGTTGTTCACGCTCTGAATCACGTGTAAAATCTGGCCAATAGGCAGTCCTGCCGTCATTGGCGGGCAACGTCGTGCAAACCAGGAAGCCACAAAATGGAAGCGCAATGGGAGCGACATCAGCTTCTGTTGTTCAGGTAAGCGCTTTGTATGTGAATCTGTGCAGTGTGGCTAAAGTGCAAACAAACTTTCGCAAGTGTGTCCCTCCTTGCCCCATTTTTTATTGGGGGGCACACACAAACTTTGTGTTGTTTGTTTGGGAGTGGAGCATGCTTAAGAGAGAGAGACGATTGTCCGTGCTGTAGCCATACGGCTATTCGCACGCTCTGCTCCCGGAGATCACTCTTTGAGGTGAGAGATCGCCCTCGTGGCTTAGGCCCCACTCTTGTTCTTGAGGGTCCTTTCCAACCTCCCCTGCTGGGCTGAGCTCCTGTTCCCCAGGGAAAGCTCTCGCTAAGACGGGCCTTACAGCAGCAGGCAGGGCTTACGCAGCAGCGCCAACCTAACCCTTAGAGCCACAAAGGAAATGACACAGGCTGTCAGTTGCTCCATGTCAGCCTTAGTAGCCACAGAAAGGCATCTGTGGCTCACCCTGTCAGAAATTCCTGACAGGGACAGGGTTTTTCTGCTGAATGCCTCGATAGCTACTTCTGGCCTGTTCAGCGACGCGGTAGGCACAGTAGTCAACAGGTTTTAGGAGTCTAAAACACAGTCTCCAGTGTTTTAGCAGTACTTCCCCCACCGCCCTGAAGGTTTATGTGTCTGCGATTGCAGCTTTTTGTACCCTGCCAGCGGGGCAGTTGCTGGAGAAACACTCCCTTGTGATACGTTTCCTACGTAACACCTGGAGGCTGAGGCCCAGGACACAACCCAGAGGGCCTGTGTGGGACTTGGCTGTTGTGCTGGCGGCTCTATCTGAGCCCCCGTTTGAGCCCTTGGCTGACGTGGCCTTTAGGTATTTGTCAGGTAATATCACCTTTCCCCTAGAAATCTACTCCTTTAAGAGGGTCGAGGACCTGCAGGGTCTTTCTGTGGCCCAGTCTTTTCTGGAGTTTGCCCCTGGCACGGCCAGTGCTATTCTAAACCCCAAAACGGGGTATGTGACTAAGGTGCCTGCGGCTCCCTCGCGACCTGTCGTTTTGCAGGCATTCTGCCCTTCTCCTTTCCTAGCCCGTAACCAGAAAAAGCTGAATCAACTCCACAGGGTAAGATTAGCAGACACTCAGTAGATGGATTTTGGATGCCATTTGTCTGTGTTATGAGTCTTCTAGTCTTCCCACTCCTTTCGGAGTTAAAGCTCATTCCACCTGGGGTATGGCGGCCTCTATGGCCTGGTCCGCGGGAGTTTCGGGAGGCAGGGACTGGTCAATATGGCGTGGTTGGACACTCTTTCCCAAGGCATTTTCAATGCAGCTCAAGTTCCTAAAAGGAAATGTCTTTATATTACGTAGGTAACCCAGGTTCCCTAAGGAAATGAGAGCTGTGTCAACGGGTCATACTCCCTGCATCCCTGCAGCGCTTACCTTCCCCTTTTCCAGAAGCTAATGTCGCTTTCATCACGCTCCCATTTTGTAGCTTCCTGGTTTTCAGGTGTGTGTATGTATGTACACACACACACACACACACACACACACACACACACACACACACACACACACACACATACATACATTTGTGTGTGTACACAAATGTAACATCTCTTCATTTATATATTTGCAAAATTATGTCACTTAAACAAATTACATTTTTTTACAGCCTTACAATGCTTAAAGCTTGAAGTATAAAAAACACAAATGTATTAATTGTAGAAAACATTATATACAGATAAGCGCTGGGTGTGTGCTGGTCAGGGATGTTAGGTCATTTCATAACACATATACCCATATCGACACGCTTATTTTATATAGAGGTAATTTACTTTAGCTAATCAACTCATAAGTTTGGAATCAAGTACCAGAACACGCTGGAGCTGTGAGGTGGCAATGCTACACAAATATATACTCTAAGGTACAGCAACAAATTGTCCCAACAAGGTCGAAACTTTCAGATGTTCAGATTATTATAGGGCCATATGTTTCCCACCATGTGATAAAAAAAAATAAAATAAAAAATAAACATCATAGAATGAAACAGTAACCCCTGTATGCTCAATAGAAGTGATTTCTGTGATGGAAAAACAGCTCCACCCAAGGTCAGCAGAGAAACATCACCTCAGGTATGAAAGAGTGTGATCTCTCCACTCACGGATGAAAAAAAAAAAAACTTAAATAAATCAAAGACCAACCAAGCAGGAAAATTCATAGCAGGACTTTTTGATTGCTATTTAAAATGTGTAGAAGACTCGTTTTCCTAATGGATCTTTTCTTTTTTTTGCAAAAGAGAGAGAGAGAGAAAGAGTGAGAAACTGATTGACTGACTAATTGAAAGAAAAATCAGGAAAACCAGTGAAGAATTGAAAATGATTTGCACGTAATGAACTCTCACAAGATGTATTCTGCCAAATGTTATCTACTCACAAATCAATACTCACATACACTGACCTAAGCTCTCTCTGAAAGTCATCTGTAATCACTATCCCGTTAATTCCCTGGGGACATGACGGAAGATAACACTAAGACACAAGACCACAAAATCTATTCAGCACTCAGACTGGGTGTGTGCTTGTTGATGGCAATTTAAGCTACAAGTGGAGTACAAAAAAATACAGTATGCACTGGGAGAAAATAGTACTAAAATGCCTTGGAAATGCTTGGAAATAACTGTTATACTGTACCTTCAAATGCAGATTTTAATGATAATGTTTTATATTACACTACATGCAGATTTGTTAAAATAAAATGATCCATACTAAAGGTAGACCAGAAGTACCGCTAAGGTTCCCACCCTTTCAATAGGGAAAGGTAAATTAATAAAACCACCATTTATCATTTTCTTGCCTCTGATCGATGACAGAGGCAAGAGCAGGTAACAGCAAGCTAATCATATCTGGCATGGTAAAAGCATTTTAATCAACAGGACTGTGCTTCACCAGCCTGTGAAAGATTAAAAAAAAAATCGAAGGTGGGTGGAAACGCAAACACCCACACACAGTTCTAACCAAGTTCTGCTTATTTGCATGTCCAGTTGTGATGTCCAACTGTGTTTTTTGTTTATTCTAAGACACCATGGAAAATTTAGTTTCTCCACTCACAATTGTTGGACACAACATTATTGTATATTTTCTCTCTCTCTCTCTCTCTCTCTCTCTCTCTCTCTCTCTCTCTCTCTCTCTCTCTCTCTCTCTCTCTCTCTTTCTCTCTCTTTCTCACACTCACTCACACTCTCTCTAATGGAATGGCAGCCCTTTTTCCTGCAAAATAATAAAGCTTTTCTAAGGATGCATCATATTAGGGATGTGCAAAGAAAAAAAAACAAATGCATGACTCTTCTGAATGCACATAAATAGGATGCACACTAAAATGTTTCTTTTTTCATAGTGAACAGTGTATTTTGCATTCATTTATTCACTCTCAGTTTTTGCCTGGTGTCACGTTGATAAATCATGCTCAGATACACGCACAGGTTTTTACATTTAAAATCTTTAATAAACTGAGACAGACAAATTCAAAATTAAATGCATGGCTGTTGTGAAAAATCTGAGAAGGGTGGATGATATATTGTACGAGTTAGGTGATCAAAGAGCAAGGATTGGTACGTAAGGCATATAAGAACAAACCCTGAGCAATAATTTTGTGTTGTTAATGTACTCGGAGGCTCTTTTTATGGTGTTTGTGTTTGAGCATGTAATTGAGACCAGGTGTGCTCAATCATTAGCGGTTGGTGACTGTGAGCGCTGTTTATTGTGGTGGTGTAGGTTATGGCAGCCATGATTATATAGCATGATGCTTGCTGATACATGACACGGTTTGTTTGTTGGTATGTATGTTCAAATTTAGGAAAAGGGAACCGTTCAAATTTATTTCAAAATACACAAAGGAATAAGATTACATTTAAATTAGGGCTGTCAATTGATTTAAATATTTTATCGTGATTAATCAAGATTGTTATTAATTAACTCGTAACTTAATCGCACATTTTTATATTTTCTGAATGTACCTTAAATAAATACTTTTTTGTTTTTTAATACTCTAATCCAGGGGTCACCAACGTGGTCCAGATGAGGACCACATGAGTATTTTCTAAAAATAGCTGTTTCCTACCTTGTTAAATCCTTGTTGATAATTATTGTAAGAAATCATTAACATGATCAGTGTCTTCACATAGATCAGGGGTGTCAAACTCAGTGTCAAATCTGGCCCGACGTACAATTATATTGTTATTAATTGCCCGGCGATATGAAGCCCTGATTACACAAACTACAGATCCCATTATGCAGCACTTCAGCTGCAGAATCAACCGATGGGATCAACCGATGGGATTCTGAGTGTATGTTTACTGACACTGTCGGTAAACCTGTGTCTCTTATTTGTGAAGCTAATGTGGCTGCAATTAAGGAATTGAATCTAAAACGGAACTACAAGACAAAACATCAGGGGAAGCTGAAAAAGCTAAATGCAGAGCAGAGGATACATAAAGTAGAAGAGTTAAAGAAGAATCTGACATTTTAGCAGATGTTTTTCACCAGAGCAAAATAAAAACGGGAAGCTGGTGTGAAAGCAGAGGAGAAATCAGAGGCACATCAGCGGGTTATTTACTGAGGGAGAGTTTCTGAAGAGTTGCATGATGAAGGTGTGAGACGTCTGGTGTTTGACAGGAGATATTTTTATGGAGAGCAAAATATTTGAAAGTTATTTAAAGTTTAAAAGGTTATTTTTTATAAAATGGCATAAGAGGAAAGAAATCTGATTGTTTTGATTTGTTGTTCTTTTAATATTTACTTAAAATACATAAAATACATAAAACACTTTTTTATTTATGGATTATATTTTTTTATAAAAAAAATAAATTAATTAAACCGATATGCGTGCTGGATTTATCACAGGTTAATAAAATTAGTGCTGTTAAAATTCATTTGTTATTAATGTGTTCATTCTGACAGCCCTAAAATAAATACATACAGTATTTTTATAGAGAGCAAAATATTTGTAAGTTATTTAAAGTTTAAAAGGTTATTTTTTATAAAATGGCATAAGAGGAAAGAAATCTGATTGTTTTGATTTGTTGTTATTTTAATATTTACTTAAAAGCTCAATTTTTATTTATTTGTTCAGGGATTTTTTGCAGCATGTTCATATTTCTAACCTGTATAATTTTGACAGGATATATTTTTATGGAGAGCTATTTATTTAAATTTTAAGTTTATTTATTTTGGAATAATATTCCTGTCTGTTTTTATGTAGATTTATGTTCAAAAAAACATTATTTTAGTGTGTTCAATAAATGTTTATTCTGTTCGGCCCGGGACCTAAAGTGCGCTTTGAGTTTTGGCCCCCTGTGCAATTGAGTTTGACATAGATAAATATCATTAATTATTAATTATAACATATAATTAAAGGTAAATTGAGCAAATTTGTAATTTAGAACCAAACTCAACATAGAGCATGAAGACAAGATATTCTTGTAAATGTTTTAAAGTAATATAATGTATTACATTTAAATCATCAGGACACCAAACGAAACCTTTACTATGGTTTCACATGGATGGTTTTAATTGCCGGATGTGTGCATCATGGCGGATTTTGGTGCTGTTTTGAGACTCGGGGCATCAGTAGAACATAAAGGCAAATGCCACATAAGAAAAACTTTTTTAATCAGTAAACATTTCTGATTAAAAAAGTTTTTCTTATGTGGCATTTGCCTTTATTTTTATTTTTTATATCTGAGTATAGAAAAGATGTCATAAATAAATGTGTGTTGCATTGAAGGTTTTATTTGCACTTTTTTATTTATGGATTATATTTTTTTATAAAAAAAAATAAATTAATTAAACAGATATGCGTGCTGGATTTATCACAGGTTAATAAAATTAGTGCTGTTAAAATTCATTTGTTATTAATGTGTTCATTCTGACAGCCCTAAAATAAATACATACAGAAAATGCTGGGATTTATATTTCTGGTAGTGGCAGAGAAACATTTAAAAATAAATAAATATAAAAATAAAATTCATAAATAAAAAAATGTAATCCCCTTCTGGGTTTAGTTCTCACACAATTCAGATTTAAATCTAAATCCAACACATCTACAGTATAGAATTTTTTTTTTATTTGTGCAGTGTGCTGCTTTAGTTTGTATTGCCGTTTGTAAGCATTTGTTGGATTCTTTGGTTTTCTTTTCATATTGTGTTTTTTTTCTGTAGTCTGACACAAAGACAGCAGTGATGACTGGTCTGGTGTATCTTGTTAGTGTGTTTAAAAGGTCGGATGCTGGAAAAGAAAGTAGGGCTTCGATACATTTTCTGAGTAGACAGCACTTAGACAAAAGCAGTTAGGTGGCAGGGCAGAAAGGGCAAATCGTCTGTCCAGCAAATTTAGCTCTGTAGGTCTGATGCATCAGAGATGGTGCATAAAGCAGTTCAAAGTATCATGACCACTGCACTGCTTACCAAGTAAAGGAGACATGTAATGTCTAATCCACTTTCTCCTCTTAGGTATTTCTATTTCCTTCTCTCTCTATTCTACCTTGCACATTAATCTGTCTTAACTTACACTGTCAGACAAGCAGATTGATGGCTTTTTCACTGTTGATACATGTCCTACCTGTTCACTTAATACTTGCTCTCACTTTCTGTCTTTCTATGTCTTACTCTCTTTCACATACAGATGTTTGAGCATGCTTGTGTTCTACAGCTAAGGGAAAAAAAGAGCAGCAGTGAGACAGGTAGAGTGTGAGGTGGCAGAGCGAAAAGCAGAGAAACTGTGAGAGAGAATGTTGATTTATGGATCTGAATATAGTAGAATCCTCATGCTGGATGTGGCACAAAGTGAATCAGCTCAGAGATCAGAGATTAATCAAACAGCACAAACTGTAGAAAGAAGGAAAGAGAGAGAAAGAGAGATAGAGGAGAGGATAGCAAAGGGACAATAGATGATCAGATTAGTAAGTGGGAGCCCCCTAGCAAGTGTGCACGCACTTGTTAAGCTGTGCAGTCATGCATTATGCCATCTAGGCCTATATATAAGCACTGAAAATGTATGGCTCTGCGGCTTATTCAAATGTATCTACATATACAATTTGGTAATTCTTATCTGATTTACCCTAACAGCCAGAATCTTAAGTACCAATAGGCAGCTGATTTATTAAACCTGTATGCCCATTAGCTGGTAAACATGCCAATCAAAACTGTATATTTTAGTGAATGTGCTGGAAAGCTCTAATCATTTCTAAGTCTTAGAAAGGGCAGTGGGAACTTTTTGATATTCATATGTCATAACTACTTAACCACTTATGTCATTAAGGCATAACAATTATGACTACATGACTTAGTTATGATATATTTATTTATAATAACTGTCATTTATGTTTTCTTGCTGCAGTAATGCTGAGGTAGATATGACTACAGTAACACTGAGTTATGAATATATATATTTATTTTTATTTTCTTATTATTATTATTAATTTTTTTTACCTGAAATGTCATCCATTTCTCCTGCTGTCTTATTTACTAGTTTTCCTTGAATATAGAAGTGCATTCGTGTCAGATCGATGGGCAGGAGTATGACTTATGACAGCTTGTCAATCAAACATGACTCTAGGTGATGGTGAGTCCAGAGCATGACTACAATCTGATTGTAATTAAGAAGTGAAAGGACATCCTCTTTTTTTTTAAATCTCAGACCATATCAATCAATCAAAGATAATTTTGCTTCTGCGCATGCTTTGTTACATGCTTGTTATGTATTGTTTCTGGGCTGCACATTTATGACTCGATATTGAACACAATATAAGTATGCGTAGCGTAGGTGTTGCTCTCAATATGTGATCCATGTCCTCCAGTATAGTTTTCAAATGTGGAAAAAAGAATAAATATGAAAAACATAATAAAAAAGGTATATATACAGTACATACATATATACTGTACATACACTCTCACAAAGAAACACACACACACACACACACACACACACACACACACACACACACACATTCTATCTCTCTTTTTATCTCTCAGCCTAAGTGTACTGTGGCCTTGCGTCACTGGATCAGAGAAAAAAAGATCACACTGCTTCAAACACTCAAAACACACTTAAACACACTCAAACACACACACACACACACACACACACACACACACACACACACACCAAATAGTTTTTTGCTATTCCAGGAAGATATACAGAAGTAAATAGTAAAAGCCATGCTGATGATAACTAACTATTTAAGTTATACATAACAGAAGTTTTGCAGCTAAAACAGCATAATGTCTGCTACAATGATGGTAATTAGAAGAATAAAACACAACTGGAAAGACAAGAGAAGGCATGAATGTGGGAAAGACAGATGGTTTGATTTTAATATTCACTTCTGGGTGACAAGCGCGACACCCACACAAAGTGAATAAATGCATTGAACTTGTTCCCCCTCAGGATGCAGCCCCCAGAACGATCGTATTGATCATTTAAGAATGTCATTCTAATGTTTAGTCTCTGTTTTAAACAAAACACGAGCGATTATTTATGTATGTTTTTATAATATGTTTACAGTAATGTCATTTTATTAGCTAATGTATTAAATATACTGTAATTGTCCCTATACAACATATACTGTACAAGAAAAGGCATTAGCTTAATTACATGCTTCAGCATATTCATGCAAATACACACTCATCTTTTTTTCACTTTTTAGGCATTACATATATGGCTTAGTGCTCAAGAATTGGGTTTGTGAGTGTGTGTGTGTGTGTGTGTGTGTGTGTGTGTGTGTGTGTGTGTGTGTGTGTGTGTGTGTGTGTGTGTTTCTGTGTATGGTCATGGGAAATTGGCTCCTGATAAAGTTAAACCACAAAGTTTTATTTTGGCTCAGTGAATCTCTCCGCATGTCCTCTACAATTTCTTTCAGCACAAAAACACACGAAGTATATACACATACATCTAAAAGCCCACAATGCATGTACAGCATGCAGTCACTGGTTTCCCTCTGACCCTTAAACTGTGAATAACTGGAGAAATATAGGTTGTGGAAAAAGAGATGTAATTAAAAAGAAAGCACCATAGTAATCTTTTCGATAGGCTGTATATAATATCATATGATATCATACACAAGGATATTACCTATTATTTATTTATGTATTTACTAATTTATTTATGTATCTATCTATAGATTTATTTATTTATTTATTTATGTATCTATCGATCTATCTATCGATTTTTTTATTTTTTTATTATAAGACACCATATCATGAGAATGGATGTTTTGTTCAGGGTAAAATTCTATAAATACATTAGGTTGTTAGGACAGTAAATGCAATAAAAAAAAAAGATAAACAACAACAAAAACAACATGTTGGCGTTTGAGATTTAATTATGTAAGTTTTATATAGAAGAGGATTTTTTTTTTTCAAATCTATTCATGGCTCTTGTAAACTGCATTTAAAGGGAAGTGGCAGTAAAATTTGAATGCTCTCACTATAAAATATAAATCATTCACCAACCATAATCTCTGTCATGTTTTTTGTATTTATATCAAAATGTATGTTTATCTATGATTTTTTTTTTATTATTTGTTTCCTTCCCTCTTTTAGCTATTTGACTGCCTGCCATCAGATTTATTGAATAGAGGCAGACATTTTTGTGCCAGTGTCCTCAGCCACCCTCTTTTTCGAGAAGTCTTGAAGCACTAGAGAGTGTCAGCGCCCTTGTGGTCAGCTCTTTGACCCGTGCATTGGTTCAGAATTACAGGTGCATTCAGGGTGAAGAGTTTGACTTTTCATATCTCATTCCCTTTGTCCTAAGGCATATTTGAGATCTGCCACAGACTCTGCTGGCAAACACTTACATATTCCTCCTTTGACTTTTTCAAATAATAGCATTTGGATATAATTTTGATAAACTATAAATATATATATATATATATATATTAGATTTAGATACAATTTAGAGTGTTTACATGCAAATAGTATAAATAATTCTATGGACCAGTATTTACACTATAGAGCTGGCAGCAGCATGGTTTGCAAAATGGTTGCAAATTTAGCAAACAGAGCAGAACTCACAGATTTATTAAGGGATTATTTCAACACCAATGTCAGTCAAAGCAAAATTAAAAATAAAATGCATGTTCACTAAATGATGTGACTGACATTTACCTCATGAGATCATACAAGGCTAGTGGAAATAATAGAAATAATGTTTAATTTCAAACAGTTTTTTTATTGATCGGAAATTACTGTCTAAATCTTTAATCAATATACTGGTGACATTTAATAGGGTTTAGGTCTCATTTTATTTTACTTTTTTTATTTTGTAAAAAGCAATGACTTTTGAGGTACAGTGCACACTGTTTGAGATACAGTGCAGATGACAAGTTTACACACCCTAGATAATTTAAATAAATAAATAAATAAATAAATAAATAAATAAATAGATTATTCACTTCAGACTATTTTTAATCTTCAATGTGAAACAATAACTGATACAATTCAAACAAAAAGCAAATAGATTCATTTTAGAAAAAATAATAAAAGAAAGCAAACAATACATTTCCATTAAATATCACAAAAGTAATGACCATAAAAGGTTGTAATAACAGCAAACGGAGACTAAATATAGAATGTGAGAGCACATACAAAACCTATGGTCAGCAAGAAAGAAACTTTTCACCTTGTACACAGATATACTGTAAAGATCTGTCCAAATCACAGGCTTTATATTTATGAATATCAATTTGAATGACATACTTGTATGCTGAAATATTAGTAAGAACTGTAATGAAAAAGAGGTTAAAATTGCACAAATTTGAAGACTTTTTGTCTTCAGACAAAGCCCTCCATGATTGTGCCTCCCAATCAGTGTGTGCGTTTGATTGCGGCCAATCAGACACATCAAGAGGTGAAAAGAGCAACATGGAGGCTGTATATTCTCCCTGTTCATCTCTGCTGCATTACTTGACTATTTCTATTTTAATATCCATGACAACCACCATCTACAGCCATCTATATGCACACACACATCCACACACCCACATACTCCCTAATTTAGTATACTTAAAGGACTGAACTCAATCATGGGGTGAGGCAGTAAACATGAACTGTTTATGTTTTTATCGTGTGTGTGAGGTACAACCAATAATACATTTGTGACCACATCAATGATTGCAGAAGCACTGGCTTCAAAATTACTTGCACTATCCAAGAGCATTATGCAAACAACATGAATATTTTAAACAAGCCAAAAACTTTTGGATGATGTACTGATTTGAATGTCCAAATTCAGCATCAAAAAGGCAATTTCCTGAAGGACAGTATCCCAGAAGCCTCAAAGCTTCAGGACATTAAAAAGTGAAAAGAATAGAAAATAAAAAACCTTGATAGTAACAATAATATTAAAAGTACTTTTATATAATAATAATAATAATAATAATAATAATAATAATAATAATAATAATAATAATAATAATTAT